>VUYV01000014.1:3832519-3856404 GCA_008711295.1 Anarhynchus alexandrinus
GGGGCGAGGGGGAGGGGAAGCCTAAATGCTTCCAAGCCAAAGATCTGGTTTGTGCTGACCCAGCTTTGAACTTCTGAAGGAATGAATGAATTCTGATGAGCCAAAGTAGTTTTATCCTTCATCCCTGAAAACAGAGTGGCATAAATAACTATATTGATAGCTCTGCAACAATTACATCGCTACCTGAGCAGGAGAAGTGGAGCAGAATCAGCAGAGAGGGATGAGAGGCTGCTCTGCCATAGCTAAACTTGCAATTCCATCTAAACCTGGAAGGTCATCTCCCCCTCACTCAGAATGGAGCCCCCGCATTTTCAAATGCTTTGCCATGACATTCCTCACCACCCAAAAGGAAGGGTGATATGGAAAGACTGAAAGCAATGGAAATGGATGAAGCTGGTGAAACGGGCTGTGAGAGGCAGCTCTTGCTGTGGTCTCTCCACTGTGCAGCTTCTTACTTACGTGCTTACTGCGGCCCCCATGCCTGAGGCACTGCATCTCAGGGGATCAGATTCTGCCCTAGCTGCATCCCTGACTTGCTGGGTAACACTGGGTAAATTGCTTTCCACAGCCTCTGCCCCAATTTTCCCAACAATTAAAAAAAAAAAAAAAAAAGAAAAAAAAAGCATTCATGCTTCTGGTTTTGTTTGTAAAAGGTAGTGTGAGCTTGAGCTAATATGTGCTATATAAAGGCTAAGGATCAGTATTCTTTCTTTGTTAGCAGCAGTGAGAATTATTTTCCATATAAAGAAACAACCGAGGACACGTTGGAGCTAGCCGAGAAGGCAGTGTTTTGTTCTGCTGAGCTAGAGAGGCAGCCCAGGTGCCAAGTTTTCTCTTTAAGCCAACAGAAAAGTTGATATGGGCACAGCAAAATAAAACCCCGGGGACAGAGGTTGACTTTCTTCTGCACATGCTCAGTTCAGTATGCTACTTGCAGGATCAGAAAACTTCAGGTCCATACCTTCCAGTCAAGCCGAAAGCTGCTGTGATGAGCTCTAAATGTAATGTGGAAAAGAGGAAAAACAGAATAGGGAATCCCAAGGAAAATTTGAATTCTCTGAAACACGTCAAGAAGAACATTTAAGTGCAGCTACCCCTCAAGCGGGGTGATGACAGGGATTTTAGTGAATGACTTCAGTTTTTCAGAACTCAAACATGAAACCACTAACAGTGGGGTAAACTGGGCTTTGCCCTCCTAACTGGCAGACTGAGCAATTGCAGCCCTGAGGCTGGGAGAGGAGGAGCCCTGGCGAAACGCTCGGCTTTAAAACCTGGAGCTTCCACACGATCTTTGCAGATCGCCAGTTCCGGACCCCAGAAAAAGCTCAGCCAGAGAAAAACAAAGTTTTGCTTTCCGCAGATGCATCTGCTTTCAGAGGCAAAGAAATAGGCTTGTCTGGGTACCACCTAGTTGGTCTGGGAAGCAGTTTACAACAGCCTTGCTGTCAACTCCTTCTCCAAGCAAAGTCAAACTGCCTGAAGCACAACAACAAATCTTTGCAAATGTGACTGTAGAAGACATAATATTTTTCTTATTTCCCACACAACATAAAAATGCAGTCTTTCCAGGTTGGGATCAAGCAGAATTACAGCCTAACGCAACCTCTGCATGTCAAGGTGACAAAGTGGACAAAATGAACATGATATGGTGACATCCTAACAATAGTCATGGAAAACAATGATAATAATATCTCGTGCAGAAAGAGCAGTTGTCAGGGAGCTTTAAAATGCCATGCTTCCACTAATCCCTCACCTTTGATTTTGACCACAATGAAATAATATGCAGACTATGACAAGGATAATCTTGACCTTCACCTAACAACCAGTTATCATCTCTATACCAAAAAGCAGATCTGACATCTGACTGTAAGCATAGGCGTGTTAAGACAAGTACCTTTTCAGATAAGTTAACAAAATAATGACTAAAGTTGGTAGCAATCATTAACTGGACAAACATCTGAAACTAGCATTTCCTCACTGATTCCTGTATCTGCCCCGAATTTAATACCCACAGCTTCTTTCTAGGGTCCTAAAATAATTTTAAAATTAAAAAAAAGTCAGCAAGATGGTTCATGGTTGGCATACTGGTACAGCCCAACAGCTTGACCTTTAAGATCGAATGTTATGGCTTTACAAGGCAGGCTTTACAATTCCTGGATTTGTTGTACAATGAAGACTGTAACCACTACAAACCATACGTACTGCTTAGGCAGGGGGTGACAGAAATTCATAATCAAGGCACAGAACTGCAGCTGTGATTAATTTATATTATTTGAGTAAATTACTTGACATTATCATATGTCTGTATGTATTTATTTCTACTGCATCCTTGCCCACAAGCCAAGGAAATAAATACAAACTGTACACGTAAAAGATAAGGCGCAAGTGCCAAAGAGAGAGGAAGAAGTTGCATTTGTAAAATTTAGTTGGATTGGTCCATTTATTAGTCTCAGAGCTCAGCTCTTCTGCTTTGCCAGTGCTGTTTGCTCACAAGAGCTGATGAATCATTGACAAAGAAGCCCATGTGCCTGTGATAACAAACTACAAGGAAAAGGGCTGAAAAGTTTAACCAAATTATCTCAATATTCAGTCAAAAGATTGTATGTCGATTTGAAAGATCTCGGGAAGAATCTAAGGCCACTGACAAAACAGGAAATATTGAAGGAAAAATCCATTTAAATACTAACATCAGCAGAAAATCACTAGGAGCTGCTTGTTAAGCTTAGTGTCATGTTAAACTTGAGATTCTTTCACTTGATACCCAGCAGGAGTAAAATTTCTATGTACTTGTGAAGATATTGGTGTTTAAACAGATGTCAGAAGCTTTTTAGGTATAAATGGAAATTGAGTTACAGATTATGATGACTTAGGGATTTCAGTGGTGTATAATATCAAAAACTGTATCTGAGAAAGAATGTAGTGTTGAAAATAATGATCTTCAAATCCCAGTACACGGAGACTTTTAAGTTGTCTAAAACTAGATTATTTTACTTTTGCTATTAATGATGTAGAAGACTATTAAAATGAACCAAAAAAATCAAATGTTAAATTTGACATTTTCTGTTTCATCTGCCTGTGTATTTTTTCCCCGTGGCCTTCCAGCATTTTGTATTCTTTTGCATTCCTCTTAATTTATACCCTCCAGAGTGTCTAATGCAATTCCTATATAAACTCAGCCTGATAGAACCTGATCCAAAAACATAGTGGATAAATCATCAGCACCACCAGTTACAAAATGAAAGTCCTATATTCCCCCCAAAAAGCTAAGCTATATGTTGGTCCCCATTCACTCACCAAAAAAGTGAAAATAAATGAGCCCAATGAGTTTTTCTGGAGGTAAATACTTTTGGCCCTTTTTCTGTCAGGTGCCTAGGAATTAATTTTTATATCGCAATTTCTTTCTGGTAATAGCAGTCAGGAAATATCGCACATTAGGGCAGAAAAGGGAGCACAGGGATTATACAGTGGACTGCCACAAGGACAAGGAATTCGTTTGCAAAAACTCCTATAAAGAATGCTGTGCCATGACTTGAAACATGCTTTGAAACTTCAACATGGAACTACACCTCAAGCAAGTAAAAATTACTACAGCCACATTCTTTCCACTATGCACCTGTACCCATACAGTTCACTTCAGAAAATTCTTAGTATTGTAATATTTTATGCTACATATCATATGTTTTCAACATCAGTGGCAGATGAATTCTGTACATAATCAGCAGATGAGATGTAAGAAATTGCTTTTGCATCTACAGATTAATTTAACACACCTCTCTGGAAGTCAAAAGGCTCAGTCTGATGTGTTTGCACAATTTGCTATTTAGAGCTTCAACAGGAAGTTATAGTTACACCCTAATTAAATGTCTTTTCCATTCACAGACCTAGTTAAATATAAATATATAACTACCAAAAGCATACATAATCAAACTTTTCCACAAATTACTCTAAAAAGCCTAAAATGTTGCTAAGTATTTGAGCTTCTATTGAGTTCTTTGCCAACCTGGCATGGAAACCAGGCATTCCCTGGAGCCGAAATAAAAGTTATCGATCCAGATATGCACCCCTATGTGGGACAATCTTCAACAGGTCATCTTCAGAGAAGTAATTTTTTTTGATTGTTCTGAATGTAAATAATCTGGAGCATGTCTCAAGAGAAAAATATCTATTATTACCTTTCATTTCTGACTAGAAATAGGGTTGTATCCATTTGTCTTTCAGAAATCTGTGACAAAGGATTGAACAGGCAAGAAACGCAGCAGCTTTTCCCATTAATAAGATTATTGCCCTCACGTAGGTACCTTTGGATCTATTTTTGCTACTTATCTGTTTTTTGCCTTGGATTTGATGCGTGCATGGATCCTGGGACTTCAGAGAGAACATTGCACGTGTCACAGCTGAATACAGCAATTTAATTTGACCATGGGCCATACTATTTCTCCAGAGTGAGCTCTGCTTGTTCACAGTTCTGACTGAGATTTCTGTCTTTTGAGTTGTTTCTAAATACATGCCATTAATCTAATGACTCAGGTAAACCTTCTAAGTAAACAATCTTCCCTTTTATATGCAATACTCTGCTTCCAGCACACAGCTATACATGAGTGGGCATACTGTGCCAGACAAAAAGTACACTGATCCCAGTTGTCTCTGCTGGTGGTCAAAAGTAGATCTCCAGGCAATCATACAGTCCTAGATGAAGTGCAGACTGTTCACTTCCCCAGAAGCCTCTCCTGACCACCAGCTGAGCACAGATTGTGGAACTCTTCGGCTTTGCGTCCAGTAGTTCCAGATTAATTTCTCTTCCACGAGCCCATCCACTCACCCTTTTAGCCTACTTTTACCATCAACATCATTGCGTTGCCAGGAATTTCACAGCTTAGCTGTACCTGTATGAAGAACCGTTTCCCTTGTTTTAAACCTCATGCACGCGGGTTTCACTCCATGCCACCCAGTTCTTTAAGAAAAGAGTAAACAACTGATCTCTGTTCATCCTGTCCATGCTATATCACAGGTCTTTGTCATACCCACCTTGGTCATCTCCTTTGCAGACTGAAGAGTCATAGCCTACATAGCTGCTCCTCACAGGGAAGCCATTTCATGCCTATGGTGATCTGTATAGCCCTTTCTGAAGTTCCCCCACAGTCTTTTTGATATCGCATATATTTTATTTCAAACATAGATGGATTCACATTGTGGCATGTTTTGTCAGAATGCTGAAGTAGTTGTGGTTAGATTAAGTCCTGGTTCATTGTGTTGCTGAGGTGGCTCTGAGTTAAATTCAGTCAGAATATGCACCTCACAATTGAATACAATATCCTTGTAGAGAATATCTACCCTGATGTGACTTCACTCAAGTCATGTGCTCTAACTTCACAAGAATTCTGGCCCAGCTCAATATACCTGCACTTATCCAAACACATAAACAGAGTGAGAGACAATGACATATTGACAACAACTTCATATCTTTGAAATTACCAGGCCCAAAACATTCATAGGAATCGGAGGATTGTAGGATAATTCAGGCTGGAAGGGACCTCAGGAGATCTCCAGTCTAACCTCCTGCTCAAAGCAGAGTTGACTACGAAGTCAGACCAGGTTGTTTTGGGCTTTATCCAGTCAGATCTTGAAAACCTACAATGATGGAGACTGCACACTGGACTACCTGCTTCACTGCCTGACCATCCTCACGGGAAAAAGGTTTTCCTTGTATCCAGAACATGTCTTTTCTCAACTTAGGCTCTCTTCAGCCCATCATGCACCACTGTGTAGAGCCCAACTCTATCTTCTCAAAGGCCTCCCCTAGGTACCGGGGAGCTAGTGTTGGGCCCTTCAAAGCTCCCTTCTCCCCTAAAGGTCCCATCTCCAAGCTGACCAAGCCCAGCTCCCTCAGCATCTCTGCACAGGGCAAGCGCTCCAGCCCAACTGCCTTGATTGCCTCTGCCAAATCTGCTTTAGTTTGCCCACGTATTTCCTGCACTGGGGAGCCAAAACTGGACAAAGTATTAGATGTGGTCCAACACGTGCTGAGCAGAAGGGGGCAATCTCTTCCCTCCATTTCCTGTTCACACAGCTTGGGATGCTGCCATCCCTCATTGCTGCCAGGGTGCACAGCTGACTCCTGCCCAGCTCACTGCCACCCAGGCTTCATGGCCCTTCCTGCAGAGCTGCTCCGCAGCCACCATAGCCTCATCCTGTACCACTGGAAGGAGCTGCTCCATCCCTGGTGCAGGTCTGGGCATTGGTCCTGGCTGAATTTCATGTGCTTTCTGTTGACCCACTCCTCCAGCCTGCCCAGATCCCTCTGGTTGGCAGCTTTCTTCTCAGGCATGTTGACTCTCTCCCTCCCCTACTGCCAGTTTGGTGTCATCTGCAAACTTGACCAGAGTTACCACCTTCATGTAGATAGAAATGTTAAATAGGATAAGTCTCAGGATAAACCCCTGCAGTACCCAACTTGTTATGGGCCTCCAGGCACAGTATAGCCCATCCAGACAGTTTTTTACCTACCAAGACCAAAACATCCCTACTTGAGTACAAGAATACTGTGGAAGAGTGACAACAACCTTCTTAAATTCAAGTAAAGTCAGTAATTTTTTCTTAGGAGGCCATCAAGTTGGTCTGGTATTATTTATCCTTGGAAAAGCCATGCTGATTATCCCCTTTCGCTTTCTTCTTCTTCGTGTTCCCAGAAGTATGCTCCAAGAGGACTTGCTTCATGATTTTCAGTCTGACCATCCTGTACTTCCCTGGCTTGTCCTCTTAGCCTTTTTTCAAGATGGATGCAATATTTGCCTTCCTTCAGTCCTTGTGGACCTCTGTCCACTCTCCATGATCTTTCCTAGACAGAAAAGATCAGCCTTGCATGGACATTAGCCAGTTCTCTCCATACCCTTCAATGGAGGTCCCTTCAGACATCTCTACCATTTATGTTGGCTTGAAGTGCCACGTGACAGCAGGGGACAGCCAGAACCACCCTTCCCTTGGACATCTCTCATGCAGCAAGGCTCCCAGGTGTCTCCCTGTTTTCTTTGTAACCAGTCGAGCCTGAATTTGACCCTTCATTAGAAATGACTGTTCAATCTGAACTACCTGCTGTAGGTGACCCTGCTCTGGCAGGGGGGTTGGACTAGATGATCTCCAGAGGTCCCTTCCAACCCTGACCATTCTGCGATTCTGTAACAGCCATGTCGTAAGAACACGGATTCTTATCTGCTAATGCTGTGTTAAGAGACATGAGCTATATATGTCAGATACAGACAGGTTCAGCTCCTTTGAAACTAATGTATCTTTCTAACACTGCAGAGAATCAGGACTGTTATCAGCATCTCAGTGTACTAACGTACAATGCTTATTTTGAGTATTTTTGTCATGTATGCTGGAAATCACTTGTTCCAATGTACTGTAATGCATTAGCTTATGTTTGCATGCTCCTGTGTATTTAATATTACAGAAAAGACCTAAGCATCATGGTTTGGGCTTTTTTGTTGCCTTTTTTTTTTTTTTTTTAAATATCTGCAATGCCTGTAAAAATGTTTTCAGAACAGTGTACTGTCCCCACAGCCCTGAATATAGATCAGTGTCTTTATGCTCTGCATCCGAGGACCACACCTACAGTCCTCTCACTTTTTCCAACCCTCTCCCGGGTGACACTCAAAACAAACAGTGTGCTCAGAGCACAGAGCTCAAGCCCCAGTGAAAGACAATTGCCTACTGCCACATGCTAGATTACTGCTTTACTTACCGAAAATAAAGCAAGCAAGCAATGAATGTTCGTGAGCTGCACTGATTATGCACTCAAATCAACTAATTATATCATGGAATAGCTATATCCTTTTATATGTAGAACGGAAGAATGAGACATGCAACGGGTGGTTGAAGGGAAAGTAAGATGTTGTACAAGAGGTGTGATAATGAGAATGGAATCCTGCCATCCTGCTCCTTACAGCATCAGCCCTTAGCAATTACAGGACATATTCAGTAGATTTTTGTCAGGAAGGAATGTAGCTGTCTATTATGAACACAGTAGTCATAGCAATGTGGGGATCTACTTTCAGTTGTTCAACAAATAAAAAAATATTTGAAAAAGGACTGTGGCCCCAGATCTGCTCTTGGTAACACACATTCAACCCTCTTGACATTATCTAACAGAGAAAAGAATTTAGTCCAATTAATGTATTTTTTTCTTTCAAATGTTCTCAGTGTCTACAATAGCACTAGTGCTCTCCAAGTTGGTCATTTTCTGTCAACTAATGACAAGCCAAGCAAAGGGCTCTCAGCTACTTTTCAGGCACTCAACAGGTCATTAAATGCCAGGAAATGCCTGTTCTATCAGTCATTAATACTGAAATAGCAGTTTCTGTTAATAATAGATGAATATCCTCCTTCCAGAAGAGGATTGGTCTTTTTGCCATTAATGTACTGGACTGAACTAGACTTTTCCTTAATCTCATGCAATAACTTAAAGTCACAGACAATAGAATAATTTATGTTGGTAGACACCTCTGAAGGTCACCTCGTCCAGCCTCATACTCAAAACAGAGGTAACTTAAAAGTTAGCCTGGGCTTCTCATGGTCGTGTCCAGTTGAGTTTTGAGTATCTCTGAAGATGGAGATCCTACAACCTGTCTGATGAATATGCTTCCACTGCATAACCACTCTCACTGTTATTTTCTTTTCCGTATGTCTGGTCAGAATTTCTCTTTGTGTGACCATTGCCCCTTGTCCTTTTGCTATGAAGCGTGAGGCTCTCTCTTGCGTATAACCACCCACCAGCATAGTTGAACACAGCAATTAGAGCTTTTCCTTCTCCAACCTGAACAAACTCCGCTCCCTTGGCCCCTCTGCACAGGAAGTGCTCCAGCCCCAGGTCCATTGTGGTGGCCCTCTGCTGAACTCACTTCAATACAGCACCCTGCTCCTGAGATGGCGTTCCAAGTGTTGTGTAGAGAAAAAAAAACTTCTTCAGCCTGCTGGCTACTCTTTTGGTAATACAGCCCAGCATGCTGCTAGCCTTCACAGCTGCAAGGGCACACTGCTAATTCATGTCCATCTATGAGGACTCCCAGGCCCTTTTTGCAGAGCTGCTGCCTGGACAGTCAGTTCCCAGCCTGGACTGCTGTACGGGGTTTTTCCATCCCAGGTTCAGGGCTTTGCACTGTTCTTTGTTGGACTTTATGAATTTTCTGTTTACCTACTTCTCCCACTGGTTGAGTTCCCTTTTCTGTACTATCAACTCATCTTGCTGCTTTGGTGCCAGCTGAAAACTTGCTGGGGTTGTTTTGTCCCATTGTCAAGGTCACTGATGAAGGTGTTAAGCAGTGTTATGTGCTACATGGAAGATACGACAATTTTCCAGTCCAGACTCTGCCTCACCTCCTCTCCCAACTGCCCACACATAGTCTGTCCCAAAGAAAAAGGAAAAAAAAAAAAAAACCCACAAAAAATTGGTAGTAGAAACTACAAAAACTCCCCATTTCACATGTGAGCAGCACCAGGTGGACTATGCTATGGTAACAACAGAGATAAGTGAGGAAGCTTGACTTATTTAGCTCAGCCAAATGAGGATAACCCCAAGTCAACACTAAATAGGGGGGAATATAGCTTTTCACAACTGATTTTTTATTTTTTACTGTGTTTTTGTACAGTGTTCCTAACAGTAAAACATGTAGGTGAAACTGTAAAGCCAGTAATAATAACAGAAGGAGAGCAGCTCAGCCAAGAAGCAAGTTATCCTTAAAAGGAGGTTAGATTCATAAATACAGACCATGTGTTAAGTGGTGAAACAAATTTAATGCTTACTGAATAGTGTCACCGATATAAAAATAGAGCATGCTGCCTCATGGTTAATGGACCATATCAGATTTAGAAGAAAGTTGCTAGACATTTTTCTTAGTTCAAAATAGCCATGTGCCATAGAATGCATTCGCATTGCCCTGTGTTGGTAAACAGTCAGCAAAAATAGGCAGATTATAATGAATAACAGCAAAGTGAAATAAATATGTTTTTAATATCAGGATGGTGATGAAGTCAGTACATTTGATCTTCTCTGAGACCGTGTGATGTGTTCTACATGGCAGAAAGGCGAAGTGGTACTTTCCTAGGAAGAACAATCCCACCCCCAGGACTGTGTTACCGACCACAGCTCTGGAGCACAGAAGACGACAGTCTGTCAATAATCCACCACTGGTTTTTAGAAGCTTCTCTGCAAGTTGCGAGAGTGCTGTCAGCATCTTGGTCCATTCTGCTTAGGCAGAGTGGGTTTGATGATGAAGCTGGTTGTGTATTCCCACGATCTTAGCCAAGATGTGTGTCCTTTGCCGACTGATGTCAATGCTGCTGCTTTGCACCAAATTATTTTCTCCTTAACAGATACAATCTCTGATTAAAAATTGGTTGATTTGCAGTGAAAAGTGGGAAGAACGTCCCACCCACTGACTGAACTTGAGAGGTATGCATAAGATAGGGCTAAGTAAAACTTAAACTGCCACTCAACTTTTCACACCACATTGAACAAATTCTTCACAGAGCGAGTCCAAACACCCGATATCTAATCCACTCTCCTCTCCCTTCTCCAAGAAGGTATTAAGGGAAACACCCAAAGCTACCAGAAAATGCTGCCTTTACAAACCCAGGTGCAGGGCCATGTAGGAAAGACTATTTAGATGATGGGCAGCATAATAATCCACTGATGGCCTTCAGAGGCTACTATAATTTACACAAATATCGAGGTTGCCTAAGGTGTGGACAGGACTATTTCTACTCAGAATCTCTACAGTTAATACTGGGTGGCTTGAACCTGGGAACCTTGCAGACTGTGAGTGATCATTCTCTGGCTTCTAATGAAAAGCAAGGTCCAACATAAAATGTGAATAGTGTCAAGTGTCAGAGCCTCGGGCTCTGGTTCAGACCTCTCTGATACTGGTATCACACTGGGACTGCTGACACCGCTGCCAGCAGGAGGCAAAGCAAGCTTGCCCTTTTCCTAGGCTTTGGCAGGGATGGTGGAGGAACATCTGCTTGAGCAGTCACAACAACTTGCAGTGCCGTTGGTGCAAGGAAGCAGGACTTGGTAAACTCAACAGCGTCCCAGATTTGCCGTTTTAATTCTGTTCATCATCGGTGAAATCTCCTTCAGTTCCTTTTTGAAATGTGTTGTAAATGCTAAATATGTCTTCCCAAGGCTCAAAGCAGCTCTGAAGCTTCAGCTGAGCTATTTTCCTCAAGAAACACTAATGCAAGTTGTAACCATTCATCTTGGTTCTGAGCCAGGTTACTTGGCAAATGCATGGACTTAGGCGGTTCCTTTCATCTAATTTGATGCTTTGCCAAGGTGGGTTATTTTTATTATTAACCTTCTGTCATGCCTGCTGTACAACAGTCCAGAAACCTCTTGAGTCTTTGGCAGAGCAGCAAGGGAGACTCTTTGGCACAGGAATAATAAGGACTCAAAACCAATGGAATTTGAATGATTATGAAGAACAATACAACACTAAGTGACCAGATTGCTTAAAAAATAACTTGAAGATCCTGCTGCATCCAGCAGTGAGAGTTAGTGTGTGCTGACAAAGTATTTTGTTACTGTCAGGGTGGCCATCCAGATATGAATTTGGTGTCCTGGCATCAGTTCGTATAAGACAGGTGTTCCTACTGAAACAACTAAGTTCACAGTTATGTTGCGTCCTCTTTTTTTGATGTTTCAGTGGGTATCAGCAACTGACTGAGCATAAAATACCTGTGCTTTCAGTTAGATGAGAAAGGTTCCAGTCCCCCAAATCAGGAATTTTCTGGACTTCGAGAAGTCATAATCTTGCTTTTAAATACTTGTGCTCTGTTTTCGCAGTTGGAGGGTTGATATTATTCTCTACTCCAATTCCTTTTTTTTTTTTTTTTGGCTTACATCTGTCCCCTTCTACTGTAAATCTCCTCAGCAGAAATAAAAAGTTCCCACCTTCAGTCTAAAACACTGCAATTCATTTGTGACCCATTGCTGTGTTTGGAGTTAGATAAGGAGTACTTGTTTTTAACAAAGAAATTGAAAAATTATTTTGGATAAAATATGATTCCTTTGAGGAAATTGAGGGCAACCAATCTTTTGTAGCAAAGCTTTATGAGGATACACATACTTCCTCGCCAAGCACAGCTCTGCAGAGGTAGACAGCTTCCAGTTAAGAATTTGCTTTATAGCCTCAAATATTCTTCATATTGGCTTCCAAAAAATCACATGGCCCTGCCCTAGAATTACCTGTCCTGTGTCCCACCTTTTTCAAACAGGCATTTATTTTTGGCCTTTGAAACACTGAAGTCAATAGAACTACATACGTGAGAAGATCAGGCTGCGTACAGTGTTTCTGAGGCACAGTAACGTAAACTGACCAGCACTTTCCCTCTTGACAGTCTGGATTTATGTTTTATTTAAATAGAAAAATCAGCATAGGATGGTCTCAAAACTAAAGAACTGCCTTGACCCTTAGGAATTCAAAGTCTTGTTGTTTCATAGGAACTCTCTGGGAAGTTGTATGTAAGGTGAGTATTTTAAGAGGTATTAGTCAACTAATGCCAAGTTAGGTATCTCATTAATTTTTAAAGTCTCTCCCGTTAACTTTTCATCAAATAAAGTACCTGCTCTGCTGGATTAGGCCTTTTCTGTCTTAGGTTACATTTAAAACAAGGATAATAAAATTTACGGGAAGCAGCTTATTAACAACAATATTAACTGAAAGAGGCTCTTAAAGGTCACAGATTTAAAGAGTTAAGGGGAATTTATATAGGCTCCCACTGCTTTCAATTCTTTGTGGGATTTTCCTAATATTTCTTTCCAAAAAAACAGTCTCTATGGGGGGGATTGTTACCTCACACACGTATTTCTCACTCTCATATTCCCTGTAAGATTCAGTCAACCCTTGTCACACCACTTGGCAAATGCATTAACTGACACGACAGCAGATTAAGACCATTAATAAAATCCGCTGCACAACCAACCTTCCAATGAGAATGTGCCCTGTGGTAATGGTGAAACTGTCAGTAGTAACTAAAAAGGAACAGCAAATCTACAAAAGGAAACTAATAACCATCTAACCTACGTAGCCTGCAGTAATGACCTAACTAAAATGATTTAACTAAATAATACAATGTTTAACTTTCCTCATTGAGAAGAGGAAAGCAGAAAGGCAGACATGCTAGGGATTTAATTTTAGAAATCTTGCTCAAGGGAACGTGATTGTTTGTTATTGCTGTTTATTCTTTATTCTTAGTATTACCTATGGGATTGGTAATTTGCCCTTTAACACTTTTACCAAATCGCACATCGAATTATTTTGTTTGGAGGAGGAAACAAATAAAGGGGGGATAGGAATATAGGCCTCCTTATTTTTCTGTTTGTTTACTAAGGGCATGGTCCTTTCATGCTGTGTACGCAGCCAGAACAGATACTTCACTTCCTATCAGACAAATGGGAATGGAAAGATGGAACCAATGTGACAACATTAGTTTCTGTCAGGGGGCATTTAATGTACATCAGGCTAAGAAAAGTTTTAAGAAGAGATTTGAAAGAAGGAAGGAGGTTCAACTAGAGAGGAGGAATGTAATGGTTTATTGGCCATAGAGCCCTTATTACATTAGCACTGGAAAGCATGGACTGCAAAAGCTTGAGCAACCAAAATAAAATCAATGGGACCATTTGTATGAATTAAGCTTACATTATGTGGCACAGATACTGTACACAGCTATACATTCTTCATGTAAGTAATCTCCTTCCATGGTATAAATTAATGTGTGAGGAATAAGGGATACTCGATCAACAGTAAAATGGAGATAGTCTCGGTGGCTACTATCATGGAATACCAGAGGAATGGTAGTAGGAAAGAACGATGGAGGAAGGAGGAAAAGGAGCTGGGACAGAACATTCTTTTAGAGCCCGATTTTCAGCCATAAGTCCACAGTGTTTTGCCATTTACCTTAGCATCAGATCAGGCTGAAGGATGATTGAAGGATGAGGAGGCATGCGGGAGGGGTAAGTCGGCCTCTTTCTCAGAATAATGTTGATTTCTGTGTGTGGCTTTTTTGACCATCATTATATAGTACCTGAGTCAGGCACAGTGAAAGGGCATAGGTAAAACAAGCCTTTACTCACAGTGATCAAATCTTCTGTCTTCACGGATCTCCAATTTCCTGCAACGAAAGGCCACTCTGTGGTACGCAGAAACCTCCCTGTGCACAAGGTGTTAACCTTCTGCAGTGACCCAAAATGGGGAAATGACTAAGCAAGGCAATGGGTCTTCTCAGAAATTATAAATGTCACTCTTTAATGTGTATAAAGAAACCCTTTCTTTACCTTATTTTGCCTTTCATGATCCATTTTAGCAGTGGGTGATACTGAAATTTTTGGAAAGCAAAGGACTCCAGGGAGAGAGATGTAACAGTAAGAAAAACTGCAGATAAGCCTGTGAGTCACATTTTCTGTTGATCCAAATCACTGTCGTTCCAGCTGCCTTCATCAGAGATACCACGATTTACACAGGCTGAGGATCTTGCCCCGTATTTCCAGGAATTAACAAACAGCAGGTGATTCAAAATTTTGTATTATAGTTCCTATGTTGTAGCTCTATTCTGTTTTCTTAGGAGGAGGCATATGGCTTTATGTACAGTCCATATATTGATATATGGTTATCATTAATCGCCTTTTGGTACATGATGTATCTCTTATTAATAGATGAATTTCCCAGCTGTAAATGTCAAGATAAATTGATTGGCCAGCTGGTACTTTGGAGATACAGTATTTCTCTAAAATATCCAAAGCTTGAAGTGGGGGAGGGGAAAGTGAAAATCATTTTGTTTTAACCAGGATTCAGCATTACTTAGTACAAAAAAGACTGACAACAGAACAAATCTGATTAATACATCTNGGCATTTTGCTTTAATTGTAGATTCTGACTTAGAAAACATTTCCTCTCCTCCTCCCCCCCAGCACACACACAGTAGATGTACCTTTGGTTTACTTTCCCGTATTTTATAAAAAGCGCAGGAGGCGAGGCAGTGCCAGGCAGGCCGCCATCTGCTGGCTGCCGCTCCGCGAAATGAGCTCATTAGCTGAGGCAACTGCATTAACCTGGGAGAAGTGTGCTGCACGGTGACATTGATTCAGACATTTCAGAGGTTACTATTGCAAATCAAAGTACGTTTGGAAAAACAGAACAATAAATCAAAATGATCAAAAATCTAATCTGGACACAGTCTTTAGGAGATGCGCCCGTTCACAGCGCGATTCCGTGTCAGACTTACAGTAGTCTCAGTGGTCCTGATCAAAGAACTTTGGTTTACTTGCAGGAAAACAGAGGACTGAACCTGACACCATGTGCCCCTAGCTAGAATTCTTCTAAAAACTGTTTCTTCTTTTTATTTGGAAGCTGAGAGGAGAAAAGATGGGGGACGGAGAAAGGCTGGATTTCTGAAATTCTTTCTTTGTGAATCAGCAGATAGTGCTTCTGGAGATGGGAATGTTTCCTCTTGGACTGACTCCATCTCCTTTTTTGGTCCGCAAACCCTCGAGGTTAATGGTTGGGGTTGAAGAAGTTGGAGCACATGGTAGTGCTTTGAATATGAAAAGAGGAATTTGCACAATATGGGTGCATTAGTCATTTGCAGTTCACTAATTATCTGTTTTATGTTAATGCTAATGCTCCATGTAAGTAAAGTAAATTAACACGATAACATAAGAGAAGCAATTAATGGAATATATAACATTTGTAGCTATAATAAAACTGATTTCATTCCACGCACAGAGAAAGGGTCTATTTAGGTCTCTGAAATAAATGAGGAGCTTGCTGAGACCTTGCTGCTCTAAGTAACACCAAGGACAGACTCACATGACATAATATTGTTGCCATAGTAACAGGGATGTGCACCAGCGGAATCATGCCCATATATCATTAATTTAGTGCACTGCTAAACACAAAATAATACCTCTTCTAATTACATTGTGCCTTTGATTTTTAAGAATGTAACACCACTATTACCTAGAGCCAACAGTACGAAATTTGAGGCACAATGGCTATCAGAACATATAACTTTACCAGAACATATAGCTTGTTGTACACTTTCTTGGATACAAAAAAGAAAAACGCAAGGGAAAAAAGAAAAAAGGAATCCACATCCACAAGTCTCCCATATCCACAAGTCTCCCCTAATTGTCCTAAATATGCCACTGAGGAAGCTAATTGGACGCGTGCCATTTGGCAACATCTTTCTTCGCAGTCTTCCTGAGGCTCTGTGATATCAGCCACTTCCCAAAGCTTGGAGGCTCAGCTTGATTTAAAACCGCATCTGGTGCTTTTGGGAAGCGCACTTGATATCAGCAATCACACTGCACATGCACAACTTCCCGAATATCGCATCCATACCCAGAATACTCATATCGGCAGCCAAAAAGGGGGAAGAAAAAAAAACCAGCATAAAAAGCTATGAGTAAATTTACTGATGAGAAAATGCTGATGTTGATGAAGCCACAGGATTATTTGAAACATTAGTAATGTTATTAAGTCACCTTAGAAGAAATCATCCTGCAGACTACTGTAAAGAAAGGCTATTTTTATGACACTGACTGTTTCACTGAGGTGACGAATAGTTTCCAGAGATCTGTGAGCTCCAGGAGGTTGCAGGATCTCAGGCTGCTCTCTATCCTGTCACCTTACTTCTGTCACTCGCTCTAATTCAGTCAGGTATTTCAGTGCATGCAGTGGAAAGACACCATGTGGTCTTGCTGAAAGCAAAAGCACAACTCATCTCCATCAACACTTCAGTGTGAAAATGCCTTCCGGATTTGGAGTCACATTGTTTTATTTTCCTATACCTTGATCCTCAAGCACATGATGCTGCTTCCTTCTAAGTGGGTTTGCATGGTCACCTTGCTTATTTTAAATTTTGGGTTCCTTCTGATTTGCAGAGGGTGGCTGGAGAACTGTGCTGAATGACGGGCTAATTTCACAACTGGTTTCTCTGGGTGGAAGGGAAACCTCTCAGAACCTGCAGCTCCCCAACACCCTTTCCTGCTCTCCGGTCTGGCTGACCCATTTTGTGGGACAGCAGTCGGGTGCATCTCTCCTGTAGCCATCTTCAGATATTCCCCAAGATAGATGTGTTTACATTTTGTTTGATTTTCTGCATCTTCCACAAGGAAGGGTGGAAGGATTTTCCCCCCACCTCTCCCCCTTAATTTCAAGCAACTTATCCTTCAAAAAAATCTAGACAAATCTTGTTTTCTTTTAATACTCTTTTCTAATCTGAATTCAGTTCCTAGCCTCAGTTAACTGCATGGATCTCCTGAGGTGAAGACATAATAACCAGCACGTTCCTTATATGTATTCAAGTTCTATTTTTAGCACATTTTAAAGTCATAGGGGATTATTTTTTTTTTCCTGAAAAGACAATGTAATTTGTATGCAGTTTTCCTAGTTATTATTCTGGGGGACATTTTTCTTCAAATGCTGATTACAGTCCTAACAAGGTTCGATGCCTCCCATCATTTCGCAGGCGGCAGCGCTCATTCCGAGGCGCACACTGTCACCTAGCGGAACACTGCTGCAGCCAGCCCCAGCCCCCGATTAACCCTGCTGCCAGGGTGCTTTAGTCCCTGCTGCTAGGCTGTGCTGGGTTACATATATGCAAAAATAAAAAAAAAATTAAAAAAAATTTTTAAAAATCCCAGAAAAGATGAAGAAAACCAGTAGGAAAAGTCTGGGACTCTCTGTTGCTGTTGTTACCTCCAGGCAACCAAAAGCATCACTTCTATAGGTGTATCTGGAAAAGATGTTCTGTTATGGAGGGACCTGTGTCATTCACAGCACTGTAAATAAGAGCTATATGCATGAATGGATAGGAGGCTATCTCTAGATCTCTAAATGAAAATCCACTGCAGGCAAATGTTAAATAAAATTTAATGTAGTGTGCTCCTACTTTCGCTGCCAGCTTCTATGGTATATAGTATAGAAACAGCATGTGACAGAGCAAAGTAACATGCTTTGCTTTCATCCTATTTTAGATTTGATTACTCCAGCTTTTATACTATTGAGGCATAGCAGCCACCTGATTTATAATATGATATTAAAAGGGAAATTACTCCTACCAGTAGTCTTAAGTAGCACTTACTTCTAGCCTCTGCTTCTTCCAGACAGGAGCCTTCTGACAGATCTGGGATTACAAGATGGATTTGCCTAAAATAACCTCTGATTTAATAAATCAGCAAGAAGAATAATCAGCAGCAAGATTAGGATACACACTGTACTTTGGACCAGACTTCCCAATACTTGTCTAGTTACAGTGATGTCAATAGATACACTTGGTTCCTTTGTTGCCTATTTCTTGGGCTGGATCTCTGCTACTTTTGGCAAAGGGAGAGGGCAGGGACAGGCTGCAGCTTTATTTTTGCTGCCCAAATGCAGGGGCTGTACAAGAGTCTGCTCAGCTCTTAGTAGAAGACAGATTTGTTTTCTTTGATCCCCAAAGAGCACAGACGGGTTGCAGTGTTCAGTGTTCGGTGATGTTCCCCAAACGCCCTAAAATCTCCATAAGTGCTCAGCCAGGCTGTAAAACTGTTTGCGCCCAACCTTTCATAAAGTATCCTCTGGGGACCACTTTTGACTTCTTTAAAGCCCTTTTATACTTTAAAGATGGCAAAGAGAAGCCTTGTTATGTCTTGTCCTTTGTCCTTTGTCAGTCTACGCTGAGGTTCTTTGGACGTAACCTGAACAGCGGAGCACTGGGTCGCTCTGCGTCTTCTGGAGTCTGCTCAGTGCGATTTCTGTACAGCAAGTAAGAAATTCAGGCACTGAGGAAGGGCAATATATTGCAAATAGAACAGAGCAGAATTGTATAGACTGTTTTTCATGCTTTAGAAACGCTTTATAAAGTAGCGATTAATAATGCTCTTTATTGCGATTGTTTAGGCAAATGTGACAGCACCAGGCTCTTAGCAACAGCTCAGCCATAGCATGGAGAAGCTGAACATATTTTTTTCCTGGAAGAACAAGGCTAGGCAAAATTAAGGGATACAAAGAGACAAGTGCCATAAATTTGCAAATCTTCAAATTATGCTATCTTGCATAAATTTTGCCTTGGTGTGTGCCACAGCCGAGTTTTCCCTCTCATTCTTTCAGGACGCAGCAAGATCCTGACGAGGGATCAGTAGATAAAGACACCTTTTATCCTGGACTCCCAAGTAGCTTCTGCATCTTATGTACTGGAACACTAAACTCAAAAGACATGAGGAGTTAACAGTGGCTTTCCACCATCTCCTTGTAACATCATGATGATCTGGGGGCCGGGGTTGTACTGGGTTAATGGAGACAGTATGTGTCCCTGGGCATTTTGTGGCTGGACAGAAGCAGTGTTATCGCCTCTACTGCTGCTATTGGGTAACACTTCCATTCAGAGAACCCCCCGACAGAGCCTGGAAGTGCCTGGAAGAGAGATTTACCAAATGAACTTCAGAGCAGACACTGGAGGACATCATCATCCACTTGAAAATATTTCTGTCAACAGAACGAAAAGCTCTATTTTTCAAATCACATACCCTCTACAAATTACTCCCTCAACTGTAATTAGGAACATGCCCCCAAGTATAAATAAAACACACTGTGAAAAAGCAGAATTTCACTCTGACATTTGACAGGGGCACTTTGTGAGAGGCTGATTAGGTTTCTTTGTACTTAAACTAAAAAATGAATCGGATCCACACTCACACTGCCTCACTGTAACAAATTAGCCATTGGGACCTGAAGGTTTCCTGCCATAACCAGCTGAATTATGCCACCATATGCTGCATCATTCCACGTGAAAATTAACTGTGAGTCTCTTTTCACAAAACAGTGCAGGTAATTTTATTTTATTTCACTCTACCTTTAAGCCCTTCTACACGGAACACCTTTTAATTGCCATTAAAAACTGAGTATCACTGACTCAGGAGAGATTGTGCATCTCTGCTCTGTTGTGAAACACGATGGCACTGCGTGAATGCCTCTTAATGTCTGTGGTTCCCAAATATTCTTTTTAGGCCAGTTCCAGCATCCTGCAAAGTCAGTGGAAGTCCTTCCTTTGATTTCCGTGGGAGTTGGATGAGACCCTTAATTTAAAAATTACGAAAGCAGCTGGAATTTGAGACAAGCCCTCAGATTGAAATCTACAGACGTCTGGGATAACTTACAAGTACGGTATCTGAGGAAGGGTAACGTGGGATTTTATTGCACAGTATTTCCCCTAGGAACTTACAGTGCATTATTGAAATAAGACATATGGTTTTGAACAGCTTCACATGCAGCATTTCATATTCTGAACATTTCCAGGTTTCAAATAAAACAATGTGACATTAAACAGACACGATGTCTTTTACCGAAGGGTCTTACAATGCTTCAGAAGCAGCAATTAAGCTTGCAAGGTATTTAAGTGGTGCTACAGATGGTCACTAAGGCACAAAGACATTTCCAAGGTCACTCAATAAATCAGTGACAGCAACAGAGCTAAACCCCAGGAATCCCTCTTGCCCCCCTGCTCGGGGACGCTGCGGCCGCACGCAGGGCCAGCCCGCGCCTCTGCTCGCTGGTCTCTCTCCCATGTGTTTTATGGGTTTTTTTAATTTCTTGGAGGTTTTTGTGAGCGTTCGGTGTTTGGTTCTACGAAGCCGGCAAGCTAATCTGCCGATGTAAATTGGCTGGGTTTGATTGACTTCTGTGCACTGTATCATGTGCAAGAGCAACATTTGCATTTAGCTTTGATACGGAATGATGTGAAGTATGACAGTTTGATGCAGTTGGCTGCAGCCATCCTCAGGCCCTGCAGGTCTAATTTAAAAGACATTGTCACTGACTTCATTGGAGCCATGACAGTTGAAACCAGCTGAGCATCTGACCCAGAAATCTCATAAAACCTTTGAAAAATACAGAAGAAGCTAGAATTTGATAAAACAGGAATGACTGATATACCACAAATCATATTCAGGCACTTTATACATTCAACAGGCTGTTTAACCATTTAACTGTAGTTAAAGATTTGGTATGCAAATAGCAAAAAAATGGATTGCTTCCTTTAGTCCGATGTAAATACACAAATAAACAGAAATTGAGACTCACTGACTTCAAAGAAGCCAGGAGCAAATGACTATTTGGTACTACATGTTTCTTTTGCACAGTGAAAGAACTCTGAAACCCTTCTCACAATGCCCTGCTACGGGACAATTTTTGCTATCTGTAATAAATGTTTAGTTTAGACCATTAGAGAACGTTTGGAAGGGGGGAAACTGAGGCTGAGAGCTGACGACCTTGCCTCTGGTCGCAGAATAGGTCAGTAGCGGAGCAGGCTTTAGACTTTAACGTTCCTCAAATCCCCATCCCGTATTCACTCCTCCAGAGCTCAGGCTCCTAATTTAGGAGGCATGTATTTAGTGACACACTGTCAAAACAAGGCATCATTTTTCAGGACGAGATAATGTGACTGGAATTTACGAGTACCAGAACCTCTGCCATGTTTGATCATCAGCATAAAACTCTGTCTGCCTCCTACTGCCAGATTCCCTCAAACTTGGAACTTTTCCACTAAGTATAATTGCACAGACCAGTAAGTCGCCGTTTCCTAGGTCAGCTCATCTGAGGCGCTGACTAAACCCTCATCCACCTTCCACTTAGAAAGAAGAAAGGGAATGTCTTTCTGAATTTATTACAATCATTACTCAGGCATACATGTTTGCCTTTAAAATCAAACCAAAAATATTTGAAGATTGCTATTAAAAAGAGAAAGACCATGGAAAGATTATGGCCTTTCACATGAATTTAAAAGCTATAAAAATACCTTTTGTTTCTGACTCATGACCGGTGTAACAACATTTGGCCGTATTCTGAAGGGCAAGAGAGATTGTCTGGATGGTAACCAAATGTTATCTCATTCCCTGACTATTTTAAAATATTCATTAAGGTGAACCTAAGCTTGTAAAATGGAATAATTACTTTAGCACCTTTATCATAATTTATAACATGGCCATTGCTTGCTAATGTGCAAGAAATAGCCTCATTGCTGTAAAACACCTGAGGACAACTACAGTAACTTGGAACTGACTCATTTCAATGAAAACTTGTAAGACAGACTGGAATAAACCAGAAGGCATGCGATGGTTACATAAAAAACATTGCCTTGTTGAAGATTTATATTCTATTAAAGTCATAGTTGTGTTCTTAGCTCCTCATTCAGAGAAAAATGGCAAATTCTTCCACTCCAAAGCCCCTTGACCTTGTTATGATAGGAAATTTTTTCATGTTAGAAAAATCATAAACATCTTTTAACTAATTTGCTGCTAAGTACATCTGAGCTTCTAGCATCGATAGCTGTAAAGTAGTAGACTGCAGTTAAATCCGGGAGTATATGTAGGGTTAAAAATGCAGAGGTTGTTCACTAGAACAGGATTATCCTTATGCCTATTACCATTTTACTTGAAATGTGGTGCCACCTTTGTAGACGTGGTATGTTTTCCCAGAACAGACATGTTTTCTGAAACCAAATGCCCCTTTTAATTCTCCTTTTTCATTGAGGTTGTTGATTCTAGATGCTGTGGGAAAGGAATTCTTGCAGTGATTTAAGCAAGCACCCAGCACCCATGTAAACATTTATCCTCCTACAAAGGCCGGTGCTATTTTTTTTACAAATATTTCCATGTCTTTTATGTTCCTTGGTGTTAAGTTATTCAGTCCCATTTGATTTTTCCCATTTTCTCTCAGGCTACATTCACTTTTTTTGTAGTCAACAGTTTCATTTGATTTGTAGGACAAATACTTTTAGCGTTTGGGGTATCATTCTTGGATTTAGATTTCACAAAATATATGCTGAGCTAGGCTTATTTTACTGTCTCTGGGACAGAATTTCACCCAGTCTTAAAGGACATAATCTGCTGAAGCACCAGAGCTCCAGACGTGAACTCTATCTGGAGACCTGAATTTTGGTTGAACAAGGAATAAATTTATTTGAATAAATAAGTGAAGCGCTCTGGTTAAATCTCAGGAACTGAAGTGAGAGGCTCAGCAAGGAGTCTGCATATGCTCAGGCATACATTAGTGTGGGAGGAATGAAAGGTTTGAAGACTAATTTTGGTTTTTGTAAGAAATATGTCGTTCTGCAGGATGACCATCCCTTTAGAAGTCAAGAAGGTCTTTTGCTCGGTTCTCAAGTTGAATTGTTGAATTGGGTCTATTTGGGAGATCACAATGGCTTTTCAAAATCAAGAAAAATCATGAACACAGAGAACAGATGAAAGGTTTTCAATAATAATTAGTCTATATATAATGTAAGACCTGCGCTTGTTTGCTTACAGGTTAGTCAAACAAGGGAGTAATAAATGACAACTAATCCATATCTATAATGTGAATCATGACCAACTGTGTGTTTGAGGAACCTCACTATGTACAACTTGATACTGGGGATTTTTCACTGCGTCATGATAAATGGGGTGCTTGTTTCCCATGCCTGCTGCCTTTCACTCTATATTGACTTCACTCCACTGGAAGTAAATTTGCATCTGGCACATGGATAATAATGAATGGTCATTAAACCTTAATTATCCTCTGAATCTTAATTATCATCTGTTTATAATAAACACTTTGGGACAAAGCAGTGCCTACAGACCAGGATGTGCCAATATTTCAAGTCCGAGGACTTGGCTTAGATTAACAGATGGTGATATCGACTGCTTGGGAAATCGCCGTGACAAAGTGAGTGGTGAGCCATTCTAAAGCATGATAGGGGAAAGGGAGGGGAAGGGGAAAAGGAGAAGGGAAAAAGGAAACAGGAGGAAAGGAAGGCAGGAAAAGGGGGAAGGGAAGGGAAGGGAAGGGAAGGGAAGGGAAGGGAAGGGGAGGGAAGGG
>VUYV01000014.1:3856519-4049590 GCA_008711295.1 Anarhynchus alexandrinus
AGGGAAGGGAAGGGAAGGGAAGGGAAGGGAAGGGAAGGGAGGGAAAAGGAAGGGAGGGAAAAGGAAGGGAGGCAAGGCAAGGAAAGGAAAAGGATTGTGGAAGGGAAGTTGGTAGTTCAGTATTTAGTAAAGAGGGAGGGACAAAGAGTAAGAGATTGTGGTGTGGAAAAGAAGCATATTTAGAAGTGATTCATGAGCTCCTGAAGGTCTCTCCATCTATTGTTCCAATGCTTAAAGAAAATTCTGGGCAATAAGGCAAGAAAATGCTTTGAAGTGTTTTATTGCTCTAGGCAAAAGTTGTGAATGACTGGTTTGGGAATGGTGCTTGTTCCTAGTGAAGAAATAGCAGACAATGAACACTTCCCAAAGATATGTGTCAAAAAGTCACATTAGTACAGGAGCAGACTCAGATGGAGAAGCTAGGCTTTATGTCCTCTACTTGTCAATATCCATACCGTTTATGTCCAAGGTAGATGCTTACATCTAGTTAAATGAGTCCCATCCAAGGTGCTTAATGCATGTGAGCCAAGTGTGTGAGGCCCAAGCACAGCAGTCAGTCAAGTGCCCAGAGGCAAGGGGAACACTGCCAGGGCTGGAATAGCATAGACTGTCCATTTAAAATGTCATGTAAGTCTTAGTGCTGATAAGAGAGGGAAATAATTCATCTGTTAATTAAAATGAATAGGATCTGACTAATCCCTCTGCACTTCTTTGCAAATCCAAACCTCCATTTCCTCCCACTGCTAAATGATTATAATTTTGTAAATCTATAAACCATCTTCCTTGAATTTTTTTTTTTACTCCACAGAGGCTAGATTTTTTTATTTGGTCATATCCTTGAAAGTGCATGATTCATGATCTGTGTATTTCAGAACATTTCTGTGATTTACCCCAGTTTACGCTCTACATTTCACTTTTCCTCCTTCAAAGGTGCCTAAGTAAATCTGTCCTGCTGTACCATGATCTCAGCTGCACCACAAGACTCATCATCATGAGTCAGGTTGTATCAGCTATAATCACCTCCCTGCGAACAGGGACGAGTGAAGGCTCAGCCCTTTCTAGTTCACTACCCACCCAGGTCCTCGGTGGTGAGGAAAAAGCATTAGGTGTAGAGATAATCGCTCCTCTCAGGCTCTGGACCTGCCTGTAGTCTCAGCCCATGAGTTCTATAAAACTTTACATTTTTATATTAAGCTCCTCTGAGGAATACAAGGAAACACTTTCAATATCAATACTGTAAGTAAAGAGCATTTCTTCTCATAGGAACATCAGCCTCATTTGCAGCCCTTTCCCAGGGAATCACCAAAAGTAGGTGAACATACAAGAAATATCATAATCCCTGCCAGACAGTCTAGAGTCATGACAGATAAAGATTGTTATAAACCCTTGGCATGAAGCTTATTAAATCTTTCAGGATTTATATTACCATTCACTATTGTAAATGGGGATATTCTTGGAAACTATATAAACATCCAGCTACCTTTTAATTTTACTAAGTCTTCAGCCTTAACAGCATTCTTTGCAACAAGTTTTAATATTTACCTGCTTTGTACAACAATATATTTCTTTTTATCTATTTTGAATTTACCACCTTTTAATTTCGTAAAAGTCCCCATATTCTTCTGTTATGAGACAGGGAGAACAGATGCTCCTGATCTACCTCTTCTATACTGTTTATTATTTTGCATATTTTTATCACATTCCCTTACTTGTCTTTTTTATCCAAGTGTTTTCAATTTCTGTTATGAGTTTCTCCACTGCTCTATTCATTGTATACCTGAAGATGAAAAATGAAATAATTTTAAAATACTTAAATCAGATAAAATGGCTGAAGCTTACAAAAAAAATAAAATTACAAACTTTTATGGTTTTTTTTTAAACCTCTTCAGTGAGACCAAGGACAGAAAATATTATTAACAAAATATGTTCTTTGAGACAAAGACCCCAGGAAAGAAAATGAATCGGTTAAAAAAAAATCATATTATTGTTATTATACATATGTAAATACAGACAAATATGCAAAACCCTTTACATGCAGATTTAAATATATACAGATCTAAATATATAAACGTACATGTGCACTTACAATACATTTGACTTACCTGGGGGCATTATGAGTCTTACGGCCATAGGTCAATAAAACAGTTTAGTTCGAATTGTGGCTACAAAGATTTGCCAGTTCAGGCTACACCTCAGCATGTTCCAGGCACTGAAATTGATTTTTCCATATTTTTTTGATAGAATAAACATTAATATGACAGAATTCTAGTTAAAATAAAATGTTCATGATATTATTGAGCAAACAACACGGTGCCTATAAGTCTGTTCTGTTACCAGGGAAATTAAGGATTGGTCTTAAACCAGCTGCTGAACCCAGCCTTGCAAATATCACAAATAAGTAACTTTACTCAAACGCATTTATCTTGGCTCTGCTAGCTTTCTCATCTTTAATCTAGGCCCTGCTTCATTTGATTTATTGCAATCATTTCCCCCTTAAATCACAGCCTGAGACACCTTTTGGAGCTGAAATAGATAAATATTCTAGTTTCCTACAAGTAACGCCATATATTTATTTATTTTCTTACTCTGCACTTGTCCTTTTACATTATAAATGACAGTGAATGCACTGTATTTGAACAGAAAAACTGTAATTCAGTCTAGAATCTCAGCTTCCATATGAAACATGGATTATAATATGGTTTACAGTGATAGCACAATCCTTGGCCGCATTAATGTCTTAAATCACCAGTAGCTTCCATCTGTCTATATTTGATCAACACACACAAAAATTGAGAGCCAAGATACAACAAGCATTTGCTGAAACTTTTTATGAACATGTCCAGTTTATTTTACACTTCAAATAGATAGAAGCAAAACCGGGAGTGAGAAACATAATCTCACGCGAGTTAATCTCGGTTTCAATTACCATTCAGCAACACACTCCGTGTCAGACCCTCCGCTGCGTTGCACCAAGTTCTTATTTGCTGAAGCAGAAATGAGCTCAGGAACCGCCGTGAGTACACAGCCTGGCATTGATCCTGGTGTTTCCACACAGCCCTGGGAGAGTTCAGGTAGAACAAAGCTCCCTTAAAGAAGACAAGTGAAGGCCATATTTGCATTTATTCACCATCTTGTCTGAACCAGAAGGACAGATCAATGGCTTCTGCCTGTCCCTGCTCACTTCTGAGTCATTTGGGCATCCCTGCCTTGACCTGTTGTAATCTGCTGAAGTCAGGGCATCATCTCCCAGAAAAGGAAAAATCTTTTCCCTCCTGCTCTGTTCACCTGCACTACAGTCAGCACAGCTGGAGTAGTCAGCAGTATCTCTCCAGCGTCTGTCCAGGCAGCAATGCAGTACAGTAGCTTTGACTGAGAAAAGACAAACATAATCTTTTCGTGCCCAGTGACAGTGGAGATAGGACCCATTTCTGAAAACTGCTAGTGAAGGATAGTGGGAAAGTAGTACCTTTCTGCCTTGCATTGGCATTTCCTTGACATATATAGCTCATTTTCCAAAGTCTGATGTAATGCATACTGAGTTTTGCTCCATGATTACAGAAGATCTAAGAAGCGAGAGTGCTCAAAGGAAAAAAAAAAGTCAACATTATATGAATTCTGAGGATTTCCAATTCAGACCTGAAAATTTTCCTTTCTGTTACAGGACAAAAAGTAAAAATTTTAGTAATTTTTAAGAAACAGGCAGCTGCACAAATTTCATTCTCCATTTAAACAACTGAAGAAAGTTTGTTTCATTTTGTTTTAAAAATATTACAGCAGGATACTTTTATTTTTGAAAGTTCTTCAAAATGGGAAATACCTTAAAAGTGATTCCTTAGGCAGTTTCAGTTTCAGGGTTTTTTAAAAATGCTGAAAAATTCAAGTCCAGTTCTGGAGATGGGAAGACTGATTCATCCCTTACAGACAACAATGGTCATATTATCGAAATCGAGTGCAATGATTCAAATATACCTTTGTATCATGTCAACTTTGATGGGTATGAATTCTTGAAACTACAGGTCTAGCCTATGTTTACCTCGTCTACTGCTCGTATAAGGCTAAATAGTTCTGCTTGTGCAAGGCAGGTGTTTGTGTGCGAGGAATCAGAGTATGCACACCCTGCAAAGATCAGGTTTCTCTCGAAGCCAGGTTGTGTCAATGTACTTCAGTATGGGAGAAGCTGAAGACAGTCAGATGTATCCTTGCTTGCAGATTCGGGGACTGCAAATTCAAGTTCTGTTTGGATCCACTGGCGAGGGGCTTGACAGCCGCAACAGCGCAGTGGAAAGAATACTTTTTGCATATACGACATAATGAAGAAAGCTCGACTCTAAAAAAGCCTGCACTTGTGTAGCCATTTCAGATGATTTTATTTTTTTTTCACATGAACAATCTGGAGTAAAATTCCCTCATAGCAAGGAGTTAATTCTAATTTAACTCGCCCACTCCCTGCCACAGATGCTCAGCAGAAGGCCTATCTGAAGGTCTGCTGGAAACTCAGGGTCTGATCCAAACCCCGTTAAAGCCAGGAGGCTGCCGGGCCCCCAAAACAGAGTGAATCATCCATCCTGCAGCATTTTCACACTTACAAGTTTGCTCAGTTGGTATCAACTGATCAAGACAAGTAGCCAAATATTTATCACACTGTAACTCCACCCAGGCTGACCACTGGGTTCCATAATATGAAATACAAAGAAAATGCTAAAGCCTGAGAAGTTATTCAAATTTCTGCTAAATCTGAGCTAAAACTGTTGGCAACTGTTACAACAAAACCTGATAAAATGACACTCTGCCTCCAACGAAGAGAGAGAAGCTGTGGTTCTACACAAGGACCTGTCCGAAAGAAAGAAAACAAACATTGGAACCACACATTTAAGAGGCTGCAACAAAGATTGACTTAGTAATTAAAAGAAATTTCTCAATTCAGCAAATGATATCACTTTGAGCTTTGTTGTCAGCTGTTAAAACTCCTCAGAGGGATATTTTTCACCATGAATTTTAGTGCTTTCTGTAAGTGGGGTGGCTAGGTACGGAAGAGACCAAGGAAAGAGGCCAGCACAAGCGGTATCAGAGCTGGCTCCCTCTGGTGCCCTGCTCCCTCTCAGCCAGGGCAGACAGATGACCATTAGAGACGAGAGCCTCCATGCCTATCCCACTCCTGGTCTCTCTGTCTGCTGACACTGCTGAGGGTCGTTTTCAGAGAGAGACTAGAGTGCACCACAAATGCATAAACATGTCAAAACGAGACTGTTTAAAACTCTGTTTTATTACAGTGGAGCTCGCAGCAGTGATCTGGAATGAATGATGAGTCTGGGTTTCGGGTTTGAGGATGGCCAAGTTTTCATTAATTTACATCATTTTTGGCCTTGACCATTCACTGTTATGTTTTTTAACTTTTTTACTGGCACAGTCCTGATTGATCCCCATCCAACTACCCAACTCAAAATAGGTTTACCTCATGCTTTTCAAGAGAGGTTTTATTAGCATTGTCTAGTGGTGAGAAGAAAGCTCAAAGAGCCCGGTTTAGCCTTTAGTCAGAGAATGCCATGCCGCTGATGTATTATAAACCACTGCAGTAAGTCAATGGAACAAAAAGGGAGTAAAATAAGAAATAATAGTGATAAAAATAAGAAATGAAAGGGGAGGTTCTTCCATAATTAATAGGTTACAGAGCTCTTCACTATTAATATAAATGCAGTTCAGATACCTTTGTGTTCCGGACCTTCTTATTCTGCGTATGCAACTGCTTTTCATTATTAGCTGTTCTGTCATGTCTTTATATAAACGCTTTCTGTCACGGACCCGTCTTACTCTGTGTCCTATACAAAACAGCCTCCCATTCTAGGTGCTGAATGGATAATGAAGTCATCCATTATGGGTCCGCTCTCTCACAGAGTTCCTCAGTTTATTTAGCAGAAAAGTGGCTCATGAACATAGATGCGACACTCTTGCAGAGATTCCAGTGGGAGATACAGTCCTGGCTGATGATATTTTTGACAACAAACTGCGGAAGCCACGTTCCTGTCGGTGCCTCCGCGCGCTGCCTGCAGGCTGCCCTCGCTACCCGCCAGCTCAGGCCCACCATCACGCCGCCACTCCAACAAACAGTCCCCGGCACACAAACGGCTTCTCTCCCCAGGCTGGGGGGCAGTGCTCCCCAGGGAGTCTGGAGTTAGGGGTACTATTCTGCCAATCTTTTCGGAAGGTGTTTTTCCAGAGTGCTACACCCCTAAAGCTTTCCCCTGCTCCTTGCCTGGATCCCATTTAAGCTAATAGCTGGGAATTGTGTTTTGTCGCAGAGGAGAGCCTAAAAGAGACCCTAAAAATTACATATTCCATGTTACAAAATCCAGACAGGAAGCCCAGCTATAGAGGAAAATGGGAAAAAGAGACTCCAGAAACCCTATAAAATACTCCCCCTTCATTGGCAGATGCAGTTTAATGCTTAACAGCAAAACAAAACTGAATGGACTTATTTTCACTTCAGAATGTGAGAATTTCTATTTAGAACCTTTTTATTCTGTGGAAAATTTTAACTACAATAATGGCCAAAAAAACAGATTTAAAAAAAAAAAGGCTGAAATGCAGGAGCTTCCCAGAAGAAGGAAGATCTTATTTTAATTTTGTTCACAATTAAATCTTAAGAGATTTCTATCTGGCATAAAAGTCTCCACAAAGTCTTACTACAGGACCATGTATCATTGTTTTTTAACTGGTTACAAGAATTAAAAATAGCTGACAAATTCAAAGAGCTTCATAACAGAAACAGTTTCTGTCACTGTAGGTTGAGAACATGATTGAAGAAAGCAAGCAAATGCATTTAGAATTTCAATTCATGTTCAGAAAAACACTTAAGTACGTGCCTAGCTTTCAGCAGGGCCAAGCACAAATTTTAAGTTAAATTTGGTTAATATGCTTTCCTGTAAAGAGATAATTTTCTGCATCAGGTTGTTAATGAACAAATGGTAAGTGAGACTTTTTTTTCCCCTACACGTACAAACCTATCATGGTAATTTCAGATCAGCAAGTAATAAAACTATATTGTGAGGAATACCTTACTAAGAAAATCTACTATGAAATGTTATATAAAAATAACAGATTGTTCTGCATTTGAATTCTCCAAATGATCTCATTTAAATGTAAATTTTAACTAAGTTATGCTTCCCTTGGTGGTATTACTGTTTAAACTAATTGCTGGCTGTTAGAACTCAAAATCATGTGTGTATGCAGCTGTGAATAATGAATTTCTATCATCTTGATAAAGAGCATAGGTTTTTCTCTTTTGATATCTCTGTCGACATGGTATGTATCAGAACTAGTTTTTACATCAAATGAAGTTAAAGAAAGATAACCTAGAGAAATCTTAAAAAAAGATTTTGTAAGAGTTTAGGTGGATCTCTTCTGAGGGAAACATTGGTAGGCTTGCACAATTTGACCTAAAAGTCACTATAATATCATTTACTTATCTCAGTCCAAAATGACCTCTTACAAATCTTTGCTGCCTTGCTTTTAATTTCTGTATCCTTTTCTTTTTTCTCTCGTTGAAGTAGTTTATGTTTGGCAGAATTTATAATATAAGGAGTAGAATCAACTCCACAGATTATGGATAAATGGTATTACTATGCTGTATCTCATGACTCTGATTTTTTTCTCGCAGATTCCCTTCAATCTATACGCTCATGGCTTTGTTGAGATCCCGAGGTCTGTTTGTGCCTTACAGCCCTGACCATGTGCAAAGACCAAGGTTAGCCCCAGACAAATGCACGTGTAAGCACGCTCCCTCTTGAGGCTTTGCAGAACGGTGCACGTTCCACCTGCCCCGAGAGCTTAGCTTTCTCTCCCAAAGACCTACAAAGCAGTTCCGTGGCTACAATTTATGCCTCCTCTCCTGTCTCTCTCCTTAGCCATCTATATGGTCAGATGAGCATGGCGTCAACCCAATGTCAGACCCAAATTCACCTGTTCACTACATATCAATGCATGAGCTTAACTGGATGCCTAGTGTGCTGCAAAAGGGGAAAGCATGGATACACATGGTGCAAAATGTTTCCCTTGGGCAGTCTGAATGGATCAGGCAGAGATGGGGCTAAGCAAGCTGGAGAAATTGGAGAATCATAGAATCATAGAATTGTTTTGGTTGGAAGAGGCCTTTAAGATCATCAAGTCCAACCATTAACCTAGCACTACCAAGTTACCACTAAACCATGTCCCACAGTGCTACATCCACACATCTTTTAAGTACCTCCAGGGATGGTGATTCCACCACCACCCTGGGCAGCCTGTTCCAATGCTTGATAACTCTTTCAGTGCAGAAATTTTTCCTAATATCCAATCTAAGCCTCTCCTGGAGCAACTTGATGCCGTTTCCTCTCATCCTATCACTTGCTACTTGGGAGAAGAGACCAACCGCCACCTCTCTACAACCTCCTTTCAGGTAGTTGTAGAGAGTGATAAGGTCTTCCCTCAGCCTCCTTTTCTCCAGGCTAAGCAACCCCACTTCCCTCAGCCTCTCCTCATCAGACTTGTGCTCCAGACCCCTCACCAGCTTTGTTGCCCTTCTCTGGACACACTCCAGCACCTCAATGTCTGTCTTGTAGTGAGGGGCCCAAAACTCAACACAGTATTCCAGGGGCGGCCTCACCAGTGCTGAGTATGGGAGGATGATCACTTCCCTAGTCCTGCTGGCCACACTATTCCCAATACAAGCCAGGATGCCGTTGGCCTTCTTGGCCACCTGGGCACACTGCCTGCTCATATTCCGCTGGCTGTCCACCAACACCCCAGGTCCTTTTCTGCCGGGCAGCTTTCCAGCCACACTTTCCCAGGCCTGTAGCACTGCATGGGGTTGTTGTGACCCAAGTGCAGCACCCGGCACTTGGCCTTGTTGAACCTCATACCATTGGCCTCAGCCCATCAATCCAGCCAGTCCAGATCCCTCTGTAGGGCCATCCTACCCTCAAGCAGACCAACACTCCCACCCAACTTGGTTTCATCTGCAAACTTACTGAGGGTGCACTCAAATCCCTTGTCCAGAGCGCTGATAAACAGGCCCTAACACTGAGCCCTGGGGAACACCACTTGTGATGACTGTCATCTGGATTTAACTCCATTCACCACAACTCTTTGGTCCCGGCTTTCCAGCCAGTTTTTGACCCAGCGAAGCGTAGGCCCATCCAAGCCATGGGCAGCCAGAATAGCACAGTGATTTGTTCCCAAAAGAGAACAGCATCTATTACCGGTATGTAGGGTTGACCAGACAGGGCGTATATTCATAATAGCAGTTTGGATCCACTCTTGGGATTTGCCAGCAGCCTTTGTTCTAGTATTTGGCTCTTCTGCCCTCTTCTCTCTTCTGCTTATAAGTAAACAGAGCAGGAAAAGGAAGCTGTTGTTCCATCACCAATTTCTAAAAGGTTTTTAATGTTGCTCAGGAAAAAGAAAAAAGAAGAACCACAATCCATACATGATTTGATGTAGGAATGACATAGGCAGGGAGTGGGAGTGGCAGGTGATATAATCTCCTTGAAATTTATGTTTTCACAACATGGGTGACCTTGGAGAATTTTTATTCTGTGTTTCAATAATATATTTGCAAAATTCTGGAAAAAAATCCTAATATGAGTGCTCTAAGTGTAAAATTAAATCTTGTGAGGTGTTTCAATAATATGGTCACAAAAAAATCATAAATACTGGTATAGAAATGTAGACAGATAAAGCTTCAATGAGAGTACAGTCAGAAGACAAAGTGTGAATTTCGGTTATTTGTGAGAAGTAGGAGATTTTGCAAAAAGACGTCGCTTGAAAAATCAGATGAACTGACTGGAACCCAAGGTACAGTTTACATGCATTATTTAAAAGCCAGACTACTTGAAAACACGGTCTTCCTTTACGAATCTCTTGCCAGCAAAGCTGAAATGTTTCACTTTGTCCAGTTTCCTTTTTTCTGCCAGCGCTACAAAATAAATTAATTCATTCATCCTACTGCCACTTTGCTTTAAATTAAGTTTCCAAATATTCATTTAACTTAAAATACAAGTTGCTGATGATAAGTTTAGCTCAGAGGTGGGCAGAATCTTTCAACTTTGATTACCAGTTAAAACCTAATCAAAGTGTAACCTCTCAAGGGCTGGTTATGAAATTCATTGAGACCTGGCACCTCATTCCTTGAACAGGAAACCACTCAGTATCTGGCGTTTACTGGCAGACCTGTTGGCAATCGAAGCAGAGCAAGTTAAGATTTAAGAGGACTGGAAACTGAATCTTTTCCATGTGTCAGAGAGTGCAGAAGGTCCATCTGCTGCTGTAGACGACGGGCTCAGATCCCAAGCTGGGATCACTGGGAGTCCTTCTATTGCCTACATGGGCTTCAGTTCACGAGTTAAAGACTAACTTTAACTTTTCTCGGCAGTTGCTCTGGGACTGTTAACAACAATAGTGCCTTTACTTTTACTACTTTACTTTTTTACTGCTTTATCGCTGTAGTTCATTAGGTGGTGGTAGGCGTGTTTTAAGGCTCCTGAGCATAATGCTAGGAAAACACTAACACGTAGTAAAGAAATGGATCCTCCCTTAAACGATATAAGCTTTATGGTTGCCAAATTTAACACACCTATACTTAACACACCCGTAGAGAGCCAAATTATGCTGCAATAGTTACCAGGTCACCATATAGCACTAACAAACTTGGTACTGCATCCTTTTTTGTATAAGTTCACAATCCCCTGCATGCAGAGGAAAAAGGACAGTATTCTGAAGTAGCACTTGGAAAATGTTGTTTTCTCATAGTTACTACTGGAACATAAACTGTGATCATCGCAATCAATGAAGTTACATTTGATTTAAAGAATGATTCTATGCTCAAAATAAATGGGAACACTTCAATAACCATACATTTTGCTTTGTTTCCTAGTCTCCTAAAACAAATAGAAATGACATGAAAGTATATCACAAAGATATAATAAGAGTTTGGAAATGAATCAGGAAACATAAAACTATGGTTCTGACCACAGCCATTATATTTTCCACATTGCATAATGTAGTTGCAGCATAACTTATTTTACTCACTTTAAATCAGGGTTAAGGCAGCTTACATGGAAATTCTATTAATGTTAACTTAAAAGATACTCATTGAATCTTGAGTGGCTTGCAACAAACGTAAAAGAGATTTTATTTTTATTTGTACTTGTTCTTTGGAAGTGAAATTACATAATTCTTACAAAAAATATGGGTTTTCGCTTTGTCAAAAGAGAAAGATAGCATTTGTCACTTTGCAATATTCTCTCCACCGAATCAGATTTATCAAGAGAGTCAGTAATTGTTATAAAATTATAAAAAGAAAGTAGAAAATCTCTTGAACAGCATAAAGCGGGACCTGTAGTGGGGAAACTGTAAACCTCAGCCCTCCTTTTGGAGAGTTGCTTGAACACTCTCTGTAAATTCTAGCTGAATATCTTTTTATTTGCTTTCAGGGATTGCCTATGCAGCTATGGAACATTAGTTAAATTGAACCAATATAGATATATCATTTTGTATTATTGAAGGCAATTTTCTTTAATTAGCATAATAAGAGGAAAATTACACATCTTAGTAAGGGCCACTTGTGTCATTTCCCTGTGTACGCAGGTCTTTCCAGCTGATTGTTTTCAATCAACCTAGAAAGCACTATGAACAAAGCTGCTGGAGTGTAGCAGTCTTACTTCCAACATTTTTCATTTCATACATGACATATTTTCAAACATGGCTTCTGAGATCCAGACCACATGAAAGGATTTCTTTTGACTGTTTCAAAAAGTTTGCGGTCTATCTGTTCACTCACAGTCATCATGGAAAGACTTATTCAATGACTGTATGTTTTTAGTGGTTTGGATTTTTTTTCCCCTTTTCCGTCTTGTGAGTGAAGATGAAAGAAGAACCTAATTACTCTAGGATTAAACTTCTTTATATGAAGGACATTTCGCTGTGACTTTGAACATTAATATCGCTAGAAAACACAGAGACAATAATTCTCATTTACCATGCAGGTTCAGATGATGCAATGCGCTGAATGAAAGGATGTAAAACTATAATTATATACATACGGCTTGTCAGAAAGTAAAAGGAATGTTATAATAGCTGCTAATTAACTTTTACGGCATGAGTAAAGTTGGTTAGGTATTTTGAATTACGAGAAGGTGAAAAACCATCCTTCTTCTGAACTGCAAAAAATAGTGATATGAGCATCTTTCACCCCAGACAGATCATTCAAAAAACAGATAAACTTGTATTTGAAACTTGGCATGTCAGTAATGACTAGTGATCATTTCCTTTGATGCACTGTAAAAGATTTGGTTGTCACATAATACAAGGCGAATAGCAGCTATGGAGGCATAGCTCTGAATTTTTAAAAATGTGCTGTCATATATGCACATTAAAAGTAAGTCTAAGGATCTGACACCAAAAATGTGTTTTGGTAGTATTGCTTTTCACTTATTATGGAAGTTTTTTCATTTTCAAAAGAAAACTTCATTTTTGTTAAACATGAGAAAGGAAGCAATTTCAAGAAAATAATTATTTTTTTTTAAGATTCCAGAAATTGCAAAAATGTTTTTGTTGATATTGTAAGTTTACCCTAAGACTATATAAAAAACAGTGGTTTTTTTTTAATTTTTGTAGTTCATTTCTTTTTGCGTAGATGAAAATAAGTTACATTTCTCAAACAATTACAGTAGAAAATAAAGGAACTTCTAACTTATACATTTTTTATATACATCCACTGTCAAGCAGCCATGATTCACAAGCTTACAATAGTAGAAAACTAGGACATGCACACTAGGACAAGTAGCTAAACTCTATCTTTGGCTAAATGTTCTCATGTTGATAAGTCCTAATTACTCACCTAGAGCCAGCCTGACAACTTTATCTATAGTGAGCAACACCCAGTTTCACCAGAAATCTTATGAAGACACTGGAGGAATGCTGACTGAAAAGAAAAATATGAAAATCTGCCTTGCAATATGAATTCAATCAAAATCTGCATGCACCACAGTCTGCATTCATGCTGAGGAATCTAAATTAGAAGAAAACAGAAAGAAAGTCCTATCCATGTCATAAAGTATTGCCCGGTGCTTCTGAGCAAAATACTGATTTTTATTTTAAAATTACCTTCCTATAAAAAGCCAGACAGTCATTTAAATAAAAAAAAAAACCCACACCTTCCAGTGAAAATTCCATTTGCAGAGAATTTTTGCAGCTGGTTTTCTTCTATTCAAGCCAAATTTTCCAAACCTCAAAAATCCTTTTTTGATGTTTTGATCCTTCCTGCCTTCACGTGAAGGGCATCACTCATTGACAGTGCAATCATCTAATTTTCCACACTTCAAGCAAATCAATTTTCTTCTTGGCATAAAAACATGCAAGATTATCACAGCTTTGCCCTGTACCAAAGCATGACATAAAGCTCAGCGTACCCTGTGTCAACCATCTTGCTGATGGGCCTGTAATTCTGAGGTATGATGTTTACATTGCAGTTCACGAGCCTTTGAGTCAAACCTTTCTGCTATTCATTACCTGGCTTTCCATTCTTTCCCGTACATGTGTAAGGTTGTAGCATTTGAGAAGACACGTTATTTGCTTTTTATAATAACCAATATCAACATCCCCTCCAGGTTGCATCCTTCTCAAGTAACAGACTTACAAGGAACAAATAAATACCACTTTATGCTCCATTAATTAGCATTTCTTTGGCAATGACCAAAGGCAAGGTCACAGGGAGTTGGAAAGAAGCCGTTCTCGTAAACTTGTGCAAATTCAGTGCCCACGCTTCTCTGAGCAAATCAAACCCAAACTGTCTTTTGCCTAGAATTTTTAAATGTGAATTACCCACAAAAAGCTTCTCCAGCTTTGATTCTCCATTTGGATTACCTGCAATTGCTTGCAAGTGCTTAGATGCAAATAAGCACCATTTCCTTCCGAGATCAAAGATTTATTGGATGTCAGATTTTATCTCTGACGATCGCAACACTATATGCATAAGCCTAATGCTGTATGTTCGTACATTCAGAGTCCCGTGTTCGCTGTGTTAAATAGAAAGTAGGTCATTGCCACATAGTAAGTGAATGAGCATAACAGTACAAGAAATCTATAATTCTCTCTTGAGGGTTCAACAAGGGAAGTAGGGAAACAGATTGGATTAATTCTACTGAAACAGTGTGGTTGGTCATTATTCTTTATGGGGATCAATATGAATTGAGTCTGGGCTATTCTAAAACGTACTGTTACTTTCCAGAAGGCAGGGATCTATTTTGGTGGTGTGCTCAAGCCATAATAGTTACAGTTGTCAGATTATCAATTATACCTCACATCTCCATATAAATTCTCAGTGCTCAGATGTGCTGTTGGAATCATCTTGGGTACTTTTACTTGGAGGTGATATAATATAGCTGGACCTATTTTGGGGACATTTTTTATGAACAACCATTCTTTAAAAAAAAATACTGGGGACAATTTGGTTGCAATTATCTTTAGCCATCTTGGGTATTTTAAATATTAATTTACCGTCTAATCTGAGAACACCAGAATATGACAGGATTAGACCTTCAAATTTTATTGCCACCTTATTATTACTAGCAAAGTAGTCACTGCTCAGGTTTTTCTCCTGCTTCGAATTATGCAGCTTGCTTTCTTAGCACCAAAGTTCCTACAGATACCCAAGATGTATGAAATCCCAGCTGTCCCTTGGGAAAATGTTTCATAGCGCCGTTGATGTCAGCTGATCTGATCTGGTTGAGCAACTTTTGGAAGTGTTAAATTCTTTCTTCTAAGGACTAGGATTTTTGCTGGTGTAAACTGTTACTGAAATAAGCAGAAAGACTCCAGTGGATCTACAGTAATTTAAATCAGCTAATATTTTGCCCCCACTTTCATGATTTCAGAAGGAGTTGCAGCGTTTCAACACCACATTGCAGGATGGAGCCCTGAGGAATAAAAGTTAAAAATCCCCTTACAACCTCTATCGTAAGAACTATGTGCTCAGAATGTATATTCAAGAAAGTGTTTAGAGCTGCATAATGTATGCTGTGCAAATGTCCTTCCTCCTTTTGACATTGACACAGATTGTCTCAACTCGTCGCAGAATTCTTCCTGCTTATAGCTAACTTCTCTTTCATTTATCTTCGCTGTATCTAATGATAGCGGGTGCAATGTGCAGTCATTTGGACCAAAGCAGTGTGCTTATATGCATTCCCAGCAAATGGGAATGAAACAAGGATGTCCAGAAGCAAAGGAGGACTGCAAGAAAGATATGGAGGGCACTGAAAAGTCAGCTTTTTGAAGGGAATGTGTAAGGAGATTATTGTAATCATCTTTATATGAAGATAAAGCATTTGACCTTTATCTTCACTGCAGCATTTAAAGGACGGGTGAAGTGTTTTGTTTTTTAATTCAAAAGACAAGACATAAAATGTAGTAAAAAGCACCTATTTTCAGTGCTAGCTATATCAAGAAAGTAAAAGCTATTTTCTCATATAATGTTTAGTATACACTGCTGCTCAGTAGATGTCAGTCAAAACGAGTGAAAAGAGTTGTGAACAGTGGCTAAAAATCCTTTCTTCTCTCATTTGTTCAGATTTCAGCCTCTCTTCTCTTGAGATATCATAATTTCATTGTATCTCCAGTTACCATAGAGTCTTTCAGGATGGACAAGAGCTGAATGCGCATAAAAGAAGAACAAATGACTAAGCGCATGAAAGAAAACCCCATTTTTTTCTTTTTTGAGATGACTATTAAATGAGATTTTTGTTCCTGAGAAAATAAATACGATGGATTAAATTAAAGCAACGCTGATATTGTGACATGAAAATGCAAGGTCATTAATGCAAGGTCGTTATTCATTTATTACACCCCACTGAGCCACAGAATTTAGAGAACATGCACTGTCTCACAGTGTATTACCTAAGGTCCTTGATGCTGCTAACATGCACTTTAAACATGGAAGTAATTTCATGTGACTGTAATGGAAAAACTGGCATGCTTAAAGTTAAGAAGCCACATAAACCTTTGCGGGATGGAAACCCAGACGCACACAGCAGCCGACATGAACAGAGAAATTAACCTGAATTTAGCTATGGAGAAATAAATAGTAAGTTTACTACTGCTGGGAATGATAGCTTCATTTTACCTTGTGGATATCATTACACAACAAGAATACAAGGAGAGGAAAACAATATATCAAGTTTACAAACTGAATCCCTTTAAAATATATAAATTCCAGTAATCATGTTGCCTAAAGCTAACGTTACACACTTCCTCAAGCTATTTGCATTAAATCAACAGGGAGTGCGCACATGCAAAACCCCCACCAACCAGGTCAGTTAGGCCAGTCACTGAATGTGGATTTGGGATTAGGATTTTCAAACAAGTTAGACCACTGCCTTCAAACCTAAGTTACAAAATAATTTAAATGCCTGAATCTTACTGTCCTTTCCTTTGATCTACTGAAAATCCCAGCCTAGCATTGAAATCCTGGTCCCATTACAGTCAATAGCAAACCACACATTTGATTTCAACATCAGGATTTCTCCTGGGATGTCTAACCTTACCCACTACAGAACAAGCATTCTCTAGGAGCTTGTTTCTTCACCCACTAACGATTTCATTTAGAGCTAGACCCAGCCATAGGAGATCAGCTTGACTTCAATCCAATTGAAGGTGAACAACCTTTAAGGAGAACGATCACATGGTGACAATAAGGCATGAACAAAATAGCCCCAATAAAAATCACAAATTTCTGCAAGGAGGACGCAGGGGGTTTATTATCCTTTCAACGGGCAGAAGCCAGTATTGCTGATCTGTGCTGCCACCCTGTGTCATTCAGCACTCTGCCTTGCTAACACGGAGTATTTTCTGTGCAGCCCTTACAATATTGGCTCCTTTTCCCTTTCCTTTGTATTGAATTTCGCCCACAGAAAACACCCCACACTAGATTTCAATTCAGTGAGTGGGACATATATTCCAGTAAGAAGTATTTGGTGTCAGCCTGGTTCCAGACATGCGCGTGCCTCAACAGTTAAAAAATAAAAAGCTTTCAGCAGACCAAAGACAAACAGATATTTATTTACCACCAGGGACAGACATCGTCGCATGCTAATTGTCAAATAGGTTATGCCCTGATTTAATTGGAAAACCACAATTGAAAATGATGGATAATGTTTTCATTATGTTTATTTCAAGGCATTGCTTAATCATACTTATAGTTCATGATGGGGAAATATTTTAATTGGATTTCACCCGGCCAGTCTGGGGACAAAGACTGTCCTTTCATTTTCATGTGAAGTCCTCCAGGCAAGAAGATTTTGATCTTTAATCACGGCCTTTAAACACAACTACAATTAATAAATACATAGTTTACATACATATATATATATTTAACTGTAAATTGCAACTTTTGATTCTATGCAGATGTGCATGAGCTTGAACGGGCATGGGAAAACCCAGCTGGCTGTTGCCTCATAGGACAATTAGTGTCTCCCTGTGTTGAAGGGTGCAAAGAACAGAAACACTCCTTCCTTTCAACCACAATGTTCCAGTTCTTCAAGAAAATATTGTATATAGAGAATCCTACAATCTATTTGTTAAAGTTAGCTGCCAGCTCAACCACATGGTGCCCTCTCCCTTGGCAGACAGCAAGAGTTTTAATTAAAGTGATTTTTTGCACTGGGCAGTATTCACCGATCAGTGAGCGCCCAAACATTGTCTTTTTACATCTGAAGTTGAAAGCCCTCCAGTCTCCTTTGGCTTGCCATTCTCTTTGGATCTGTAACAGCCAAAGCAGGCAGCTTTATAATGCTGCTGCAGTTTTGGCTTTGACTCTTCAGGTTGTTTCTCCATAACTCAGTCATTTTCCTTCTGAATGACCTCTTTCCCAGACTGCCGAGTAGGGTGTTTCTCACAGGTCCTGTCTCCTTTACAGAAAGACTCGCTAGACACCTATCTTTGCATTACATTTCACAAAACTAAGTTAAGAGTCTGTGAACTGGTATACAAAACCAAGCACAGAGAAAATATGAGACTGAAGATTGTTAGCTAATTGTTAATGAATAAATACTGTCTTTGGTCACATATCATGTTTTTTCACAGTGTTGTTTAGTGCCGAGAATGGATAGTACACAGTAAACTGGTATTCCTGGTAATCCTCAGGCCACTCAGCATTGTGAGTTTATTTACTGTGTGCCGTTTAAAGCCATAAGGGTACATTGGATGCTTCATCTCTTCATGGGCCTTTGCATGCTGTTCTTCATAGTCATAGCTCAGTTTGTCACAAATACTCACCAACTCCAGGTATGTCCACACCAAGCAGCGGAGTGCTGGACAAGCCAGTCACAAAACTGGAAGCAGTATAAATGTATCAGTGTCGCATTGCATCTTGTCCTAGGGAGATGTTTTTGCCCCAGTGTGATAATCACATGGTTTCTGTAACTCAGACAAGTATCTCCGCGTGGGAATGCACTTTGCTGTTTAGCCATACCAAACTACTTGAAGCTCGCAGAGGAATCTGGAACACAGTGGTGTCTTGTAACACACAAACATCTTCACTGTGCTGTGAACAAGTAGATATTTTTTCTTCCCGTTTTAGGAAAAAGACTATCCGTTTTTGCTCTTTTCTTGAAATATCTTCAGCCTGATTTTTCAAAGCAGTCAGCATTTTTCTGGCACTTTAATGCAGAGTTCCTTTTGGCTCCACTTGCAAGCCTAGCAGATTTTGCTTTCAGTTTCAAGTTAAAATAATCTCACGTCAAAGCTCTGTCATGGCGTGGCCAGTTTTGTGGAAAGGTAAACAACAAAATCCCAGCCTAGACCACATATTACAAATTTTGCATGATTTCAGTGGAAATCCACGTCTCAGCCCAAAATCCTTTACAAAGCAAATTATAAATTGCACATGCAATAACTGCACTCAGTTTTCAGAGAAGAGGGTGAATAGCATCGCAGGACTTCTATCATGTTGCAGCAGTGTCAGATTTTGGCTTTAGAAGATAATCCCACCTACCTAATGAGCTCTAAGTGCATGGCTTGTCTCACTGCCAACTGTGTCAGCAGCGAGCTCCTTTTGGCCGGCGGTACAATCAATAAGGTGATCTAAGTGGTAAAAGGAAGGAAGCTAAAACCAGCGGTGTGACCAGCCAGAAAGTAAGGGTTAAGCTGAGGCTTTGCCATCAGAAAGGATGATAACATCAGTTTTAAATGAGACGAGGGTAGAAGCAATACTGTAACAGCCCAAAATCCTGCTTCGGGGAGGTTTTAAGATACAACAGGGAACACTCGCCCTCTAGAGGATTAGTGACCAACAGCTCTTGATCTTTCAAACTCCCAGATCCTTTAGTGCAGCTGGTGAATGCTGTGAAGCCGCTCAAGTTTCCGAAATTCCCTCTGCAGCCCTTCCTCCCACCCGGCCTCGACCCCAGGAGAAGGCGGAGAGGAAGAGGCCAAACACGGAGCGCTTTCCCAGAAGCTGTCAGAGGAAAAACTACCATGGATCTAAACACTAAAGCTATCTGGAAGACGATTCAGACGTTCCTGGAGCTTTCCAACACCGTTTCTTGAGCAACAACTCTGCCGTGCTCCTCAATCACACTTAAAACTGGTCTTGCACCTTTTCCCGTGCCATAGCCTTAACTTGCCTCCTCTTCTTCCTTCCCTGGCCAGCTTTAAACTCCCCACAGGTGACACAAGTCTCTCTCTGTTGCACTCTATAGTTTTCCTTCCACCTTCTCCACAGTCTCAAAAGGCCTGGAAGATGGGGGAGTTTTGTAACTTTTCACTAATCCAACACCTCTCATCATGGTGACCTAAAATTCTCCACTGCCAATACCAGTTCCCTAAAAACTGAGCCATTAATAAGTGTGAAGAAAACAAAATTTGCCACCCGAGGAATGCACTGGGTATAATAAAAGCTAAGGCTGGTCGGGGAGGACAGTGCATTTTTTGATAGTTCCAAAGTCAGTAATCTAAAAGAGCGTTCCCCAGATCCTTTAGGCAAGGCTAAACTGATCATTTAAGAGAAAACTCTTAAATATGCATGACATGTAATGGCACTTTGGAAGCAGTTTGTACTTTTATTTTTGAAATATGTGTAAATTCAACCAGGGTTCCCTAAGGCCTAAATTTTAAGGCTCAGTTGAATTTTAATTGCTTACTAACAACATTATGTAATTCTCCAATTAATCTTCTCTCAAAACAAGCTTACCCATGAGATATTATTCCAAAGCCTATTTGTGTAAAATTGTTACTTTTGAAAATGAAAATATATTTGATTTCCTAGCTGGAGTTAATATCTTCTATTTTGAACAATGTGTTGAGCAGGGTCAGAAAACGTAACTGTCGAGTTTTGCAAATAAATGCAGCCCTTCTTGTGATTTAATTACATCAAGCCTCCCTCTGAAAACTGTTGATGCACCAGAAGAAGGTTTGGGGCCAACATCTAGAACTGGATGTGTTCTTTGCATGTTTGGTATTTTATTTAAATCCTACACGTATGATATACACATGGGTACTTGATACACTACATAGCATACAGGTAAATAGTCTATCTTGGCCAAGAATGGTTATCTGAAGGCAAAATATGTGTTTGGTGAGCTCTACTAGCAATAGATAAACTACTGAAAGAAAGATATCTGTAAGCAGGCCTGGGGCATGTACATTCGATGATTTTTGCATGTACGGTGATTTTTCTAATGACTGATGTTGTATCTGACATTCAGCGTATACATTATTCCTTTTATTGAAAGCTTTGTTGGTTCTGTTTTGAATGGCAAACTGCATATGCTTGAGTTATCACAACGGAAAAGCTTATCATAATAATGGCACACAAACTGCAAGAGGGCAAAAGCTTTGGCCCATAGCAGCACTTCTGTGTGCCAAGGTTAGACATTGTCTCATCCGAATGCAATTGCACCCTAAGTTATGTTTAACAGTTGAATAAGTCAAAGTTATTATGTTCACTTTTACTTACGCTCAGCTGTTGCTCTAGGGGTATAGTCTTCTGCCATGTACATGCTGCCTGGTCCTATTTTTTTTATTAGGTATTCATTTTATAAGGTAAATTGGAAAATAATATTTGATGCTCCAGAAATAGAGCGTCTCTTTCAGACTTGCTAAGTACAGAAATGTGAAATATATAGTATGAGTAAAATGAAAAACATTATACATATTTCATTGACAATAAGCGTGTGAGGCTTCAAGGATTCACTCACTATTCATAGCTACACATTTGCAATTAGACTCTTCCAATTTCTTTTTAATTCCCTTTTGTCATAGCCTCACAACTACAGGCTGGAATTTTTCTATTTGTGACTATCTATCCCATAGTCACTGTGCAGTGCAGTTCAGTTCTGGGTATCATTTCTGCCGATAAAATGAAAGGAAAAGCCAGCACAGGAAACCTTGCTGTGCTGATCCTATTTGCAGAGTGGTCCTTGATTTGATCAGCAATTTTCACGTCCTCTTCATTCTCCATTTGTTTGTGAAAGACATGTAAAATGACCTTCCAAACAGATAAAAAGCTAAGACATACATTCCACATATGTATGGATGCAAACCATAGTGAAATAGGATTCGTTTGTTTGTTTGTTTGTTTTTTAACAATGTAGGAAACTGAAGCTGAAATGCTAATTTCATGAGTTCTTTTTACCCTGCTTTTGCTGTGATTTTGGATAAATAAGCAAAAGCAAGCTTTAGAGAATTTGCTGGTCCTGTGAAAGACTCACCCCTGAATTAGCTATCATGCTCCCAAGAAAACTAACTTTAAAAAAAAAAAATCAAAATGTGTAAAACCACCACAAACAGAGGTGACTGAGAAGTCTTTGTTCAAACTAGATCCATTTGTTCAGAAAATCTGTTTATGCAAAATAAATATTTCTGAAAATTACCTTGTTTTGAGATTCATAATGATTAAAATAAAAACATATTTGAATTTCAAATATATACAAATAAATTTGCACATCTGTAAAAAGTGTGTCAATTCTACAGGAACTGCAGAGGAAGTTTCACCCATATATGTCAACACATAGGTGCTACGCGATTCTGGCAAAGAAATGAATCTTGTTCCAGAGTCCCATTGACTAATTAATGAGATTCTATTAGCTTATCTGTGAAATAGATAATGATAGCAATACTAACTCATGATTTCCTTGAGAAACTGTGAAACTCAGAGACTTGATGACTGAAGTGGAGATTATAGTGACACAGAAGTCACTACGCACCTCAGCAAGGCCAGGGTTTCTTTTTGTAAGTCAGTGGCAGAGTTAAAAGATTCCTGGAGTCATGACATACAGTCTTCAGTTTTAATAACTACTAAAGCCATCAAAAATAATAACTCGATTCTTTTTCATATTATTGGTGCAGGCAGCCATCCAACACTAAGCTTCTGTCGTAGGTTGCCTTCAATTATTAAGCAGTAAAAGGTGGCAGGTCTTTATCAGGAACAGAGATGAAAGAGAATACTTCGCTTTAATACAAGAAGGGAGAGACATGTTGCTGAACATAATGAACTGTATACTATGTGGAGTACATCATAATGGCCTCTTTATTTGGGTTACATGCGGAAGATGAAACAAATATGTTCATACATTCCAAAGACATCTTTTCAAAACTTCAAACCATCTCATTTCATTCACTTTGGATAATATTTTACATCTGACAAAGCATGAGATCATTCAGCAGATTAGGTCACACTGCCTGTTTGAAGACTTTATGGATTATTCAAAGGAGAGAGACTTACATGTCTTGAAAACTGTAAGTAAAAGTAAAATGTGCGTGATAAAAACCCTGGCTCAGTTCTGCAGCCTTACTTAGGTAAATCTCCCAGTGACACACAGCAGAAAGCCGCTGCAGCAGGAGCGAGAGCTGCACATACCCTGGCCGAAACGCCAGGGTTCCGGCCGCTGCAGCTGCCCGGCTGCAGGCATGCTTCTCTGCCTTTCCATGGGCGCAGAGTGGTGGTAACCACACTCGTGCACCTCCCCTTCCAAATGGCTAGCGCTATAGCTGCACAGAGAGAAGTAGAAAGCACCCTAAAGAATAAAAGCCATGGGGCAATACTTCACTCATGTCTACTTCATGAAATGCTATTTTCTTCAGTATGACTGACTACGCCATATGGAAGTTAGCAGGCATCATCTGACCCACGAGACTTAAAGATTAACTGAGAATAAGGTTGGTGAGCAAATTTTAAAAATGACGCACCGTCCTCAACATTTCTGAAGTGTTTTGACACTGAATCTTCAGAACAATGACCCACATTTTAAAGTTTAACTTCAATGGTACGAAATGATGGCACGAAATACAGACACTTAACAATTGTGTCTCACGTCTAGAATGTGATTATGAGAGTTGGCCAACTGCAGCACCATGCAGACGTTAACAGTGGAAGATACAGATGGTTTCTGCTTAGCATTTGTTTGTAATAATAAAGTGTAAGTCAAGTTGCATTTTGAGCTGCATTTTAAACAGCGGTGTAAGAGCCAGTACAAAATCAAAAAAACAAGTACAACTTAAAATATAATGCTGCTTTGCTTTTCTCACAAACAGTCAGTGAACTGGAGAATGTTTTGATTACTTTAACTTGATATCATTTGTACATCTTGGTTTTCTAAGAAAATTAGACTTGCAGTTCATGTTTTTCCTGTCTATCATTGAGTTCCCTTCTCCTCCACCAACTGACTAATTGCAATGGAATCTGACGAGAGCAGAAGTCCCAGGGATATTAAATTCCATGTTTTGTTAAAAGAGACAGATGAGCAGCCGGAAAACTTAAGTGCTCAGATGAGGGAAAAGCAGGAAGAGCCCATCCATTATGGTTCAGTTTGCCGAGCAATCTGTCCGTGCATCACTCCAAATCAGCTACAGCAAATGACTTCTCACTGCTGGCACAGGCAACGCAAAACCATAGTAGGGATGAGAGGCTCCTGAGGGCACTGCAATTCGGGAACAGGTAATGGGGAATTGCTTTACTTCAATGTAATGAATGTAATCCACAAGAAATGATATTTGGTTATACCTGCTGGTCGTGGAAGAACTTCTCTAAACACCTATGGTTTCACGTAACAAACATCTGGTACCTAAAGTCATCATAGATGCAAATATGGCATCTTTACTGCCACTGCTACTTCAGCATGTCAGAATGCATCCAGCTGAGTACCCTGAGTGTTCAAACAAGCACTCAAATACAGAAAGTTGAAGATTAGCAAAGAATTGCTCCTCTGGCTGTTGGAGTGCAGACCCTGGCTACACCATCCCCTAATGGTTCAGATCACATAAACATTAATTCACTCTCAGGCTGTCTTTTGGAGTGCAACAGGCTCTCTTTAGTCCTGAAACAACATCTGGTAAGGTTATGGAGACAGTTTGCTCAAAGACCACTTCTAAAAGGCAACCGGGACAAGACGTTACCTGGTTAGGCTGCCACCACCTTACACAACCCTCTGACTTAATCCTGCAGCTTTACACCCTCAGATTTCTTCCAAAGCCCTTTTCCCACACATGGGGGGATGCTGTACAGTTTCATATCATAAAATCACTGCCCCAATAAGCTGTATCACAGCTCTCTAACTTCTTCAGGTAATTTAAACTGAAATTCCCCTCCCGCCAGCTATGTCTTAGGGACACACAGGGACCAGAGGAGACCAAGGGCCAAGTGCATACCTTAATTTTTATGAACCTTCTCTGGCTTTGCAGTTAGAAGATGCTTTTTATCATGCTATCCCGACACTTAAGTATGTAAAAAAAGCAAGAAACCTGAGGATTAAATATTGTTTCTCTTCCTTCCCTCCTCCCCCCAACATGAAAGGTAAGAGAGAACAAGAAACTATTCTTTCCAGCATGTGGCAGCTGAAATGTAAACAGATGCAGAGTGATTTTCTAACTATTCTGGACAGCATCAGACATGGACTAGCTCCCTCCTCAAAATACATTTCACTAGTACTAAACTGAAGCATACATTTCATGGTTTTTTCCATTACTGCAGCTCCACAGGCTCTAGCGTGTGGTTTTGCAGATACGGGCAGCGAGCTCACTTAAATGAAATCTTTAACTCTACATAAATTCCAAAACTCCTTTACACAGATGTTGTTCTTCCCCCACACACAGAGTATGATTTGGCCTATATCTGTGCTATACGTGTACCTACACTGTCAAGGATTTAATAAAGGCTCTCTGTCAACAGGGTGACAGGAGCAAGACGGAGGTACCTTGTTAGAGCTGTGTGAGAGACAACATCTGCACAGCATTCATCTCTATTCTGGCTTGTCTCACTCCAATGCAACAAAGAAGTTAAGAAATGAAATATAACCCAACTAGGGCTAAAAGAAAATTCATAAAATGTGGATCACTCTGCAGTATCAAGAACTTGTTTATCCTCTTCTTGGTGTTGTGGACTGTAGTTTATGAATGGATTATGAAACAACAACAGTGGAATTTCTCAGCAGTGAGGCTTTTGCTTTTCTTCTATTGGCAAAAACGGACCCTGATGTAACTCATCATTACCTATGTTACGGCTGTCTTCCTACAGCGCGTAACATTGCTAATGCTTAAAGTGGAGATAGTCCCAAAGTGTTTGTAAAAGGATGACTGGAAAGACTGATAAGAACATGTAAGCCACACAGATGAATATTTCTGGGTACCATAAGCAACCAGCAAAGGAAGATCCTTCCAAACAGAATCTCCTTAGAAAAAAACATTACAAATTTTTCAGCCATACTCTATGGAATAAAATGCTGCCACTTTGCTAATTCACTGTTTTTGTTATCCCTGAGATTCATACTCCTTCGGCTCTCATTGCTAACAAGTCACTTGTACAGGGTTAGAATATAGCATTAAATTGCAGTTTGCAGGCAGCACACAAGTTGTGCATGAAGTTCTGCTTAACCCCTGAGAAACTGAGGTGTTGAGCAACTTTCCACTCTTACATTTGTGATATTCTATAGAAACACTTTTCAGCTAGTGATAATGTTTTGTAATATCCGGTTTCCTACAAATAATATTGATGTGACTTCAGCTTTCCTCACTTACATGCATGCATAATGTTACAGAACCACATAATTTTTGTCAGCCTTGACCCAACCCCTATCTCCCTTTTACCTTCCTCTCTCCTTCCTGTCCCTGAATTCCTCACCATCCCGCTATCTGTTAGCAGGGGAAGCAATCAAAATATTTAAATCTTTTAGTAAAGATGAAGGACAAGATGTGAAGGAGGGTAGTAAAACTATCTGAAATGTAAACTATTAAGCAAGGATTTCATCTTGACTGTAACCAGGTATTCTGGTTGACTTGAGATAAACCTGAGGTGCAGAAGCACTTCTGATACACTATGTCACCCCAGGCTTTCAGCAAGACACACGATTTTTCTTTTTTCCTTCTCTCAACTCATTGGTTGGGAACAAATCAGCTCCTAGCGCTGCAGCAATGGAGGTATCCTGTTCTCTGACAGCACAATACAAAACAGGGTCTCCGTGTGCCAGCCTCAGTCCTGCATGGGGTCCCACAGCCCGGTGGAGAGCCTATTTCCACCTTGTGGGATCTCTTTGAGATAAATTGTCCAAAAATCACCACACTGAACGTCACGCTCCATCTTCATTCCGTTTTCTACTGTAAAATCTTTGTAGGGAACATTTCCCTCTCTTTCACACTACCACGTACACATTTAATGATCTTCCTCCTGCCATGGACAGGAGTCCTGCTAACAGGAGTAGGGTTCAGTGACGTTGAAGATACAGCTGAAGCTGGGGTCATGCTCACATCCTCTCAAAGACCTATTCACACCAGACCCTCTCTCAGGAAGATGCTGGGTGGTGATCACAGGGAACCGGGGAGGAGGAAGGGCTGCATCTGGGACACGAAAGCTCCTTCTTTTCAACTGCCACACCGTTGTCATGAACTCCCTTCACAGAGACTTTACTCATGGCCTTCAGAAGAGGGTTGACAGGCAGACAGTCTCCTCATTATTTTGTCCACTGACAAAGCACAATTTCTGGCACACCAACAGTATCCCCTTTAAATATCTTTCAGTAGACCTTGAGCGTAGCCTTTTTTCCTTTAACTTTTTCTGACTTTCATAAGTAGTTTTATGTTGCTTCTGACAACACATAGTACAGGGCTGTGCAGAAAATCACCGGTCTCTCCCCTGGGAGGGTGAAGCAGTCACAGAAGAAATAATTATTAACTTTAGCCCTGAGAAGACCCTAGAAGAAAGGTGCAGGTGCAGGGACAGTCTATGCTCCGTGCAGGGAGAAATTCGGAGATCCAGGCGTGCTTCGTAGGGGACACCATAGAAAATACAGTTTTCCAGCTGTGACAAGCTTCTACTAAGTATCTTTCAGAGATTTTAACTTGGCAAAATTTGGGCCTTACTGTCCATGAAGATAAGAAAAGACGGCCTTGACAGGTGGGAGGGACCAACTTCTGCTCCAGAGGATAAAGAATGAAACTACTTAGTTAAACACAAAATAGCATTTTCATTCCTGAACAGTTTTTGTTGAATTTTTTGAAAGAAACAGCTTGTCAGGCATGGGACTCTTTAGCCCAAATATTTATTTTAGATAAACTTGTGATTGAAAACAAAATCTTTTGAAGGAAAATAACACTAAAGGTATCTCTAATCAAACACTGTGGATTCAATTGTCATCTCATTTTCACCAGTGGAAAAGCTCTTTGAAGTTATTGCAGTTACATAGAATTTGTCACTAAATAACTGAAAGCAAAATCAGGTCATGGTGATCCAAATGTTTTTATGTCATTTATCAAGACAAGTCGACACAAATAATTTTATACCTGTTATGCTTTTACACGGTTTTTCTGAATTATCCTTTTCTTAAGATGCAAAAGTCATGTTTACAAAATTATATATATACACATGTGTGAGCCTGTACATTCACGAACAATATCATGTACTAATATTACATGACCAGTGCAGCCGTAATCTTAGACAGCAAGAAAATGAAGAAAAAATAGTGTAACAGATCGGTTTCTGTTCTGTTTCCCAGAAGAAAATCTCTGATGTACAAAATACATCAAAGACAATGGCAGGAGAAAGAAAAAATATTTTAAAGTTGTCTAAGGGGTAGTACAAAAGACCTCCATTTTGTAATTAAATTTAAGTTTAGGAATGATGTTTGATGTATTTTGAAACTCTGCCCACTCAGACTGGTTAAGTTTGCGAAAGGTTGCCTGTCAAACGCTATGTCAGTGATATGAAAACAGACAGCCAGTAAATCATCCTTCCAATATAAACATCAACTAAAAATAAATAAATGCCTGCAGCAGAATGCCAGCCTGATGTTCCATTAAGATGAATGTTATAAACCATGAAGAAAACTAAATATTGATGACAAGAAACTGTAAAAAGAGAGAGTAGCTTATGGTCAAATCAGGAAACTGTTAGTAAAACTAAGGAACTGAACAGTCAACAGAAAAAAAGAGTATAGTTTCTTAAAATAAAAAATGCTGCAAGTTAAATATTGGGACTAATAATAAACCATAAATATATGAAAATATTTAGAAATATTTGAAAATTGTAAACTCATGGTTCTAGTCTCAGAAGTACTTCTTTTCATGTGTTTCTTCTCTTGAGAACATTGTTCATTTTATGTTCATGACATTGTTCAGTTTTAGCTTGAAAAAAATGTAAAGTTCCCATCAGGACTGGTTCTTCATGGTGTTAGAAACATACAGTTTCTAGAAACATACACTGAAAAGAAACATATACTGGAAGCAGCTCTTATCAAAGTGGTGTGATGATTCTAATCTGAAACAAATACAGAAAAATAGGACAAAAAACACAGGAGGTGAAATGGTAGAAGGCAGGGAGGAAATCAGGAATAATGAAAATAGGAAGCAAACAAATTACATTCGCTAGTACACAGCATCTAAGCTTTACGTGAAAGTTACTGGATCTTTTCACTAGCCTTAAAAAAGAATGGGAAAGATATGTAATTAAGATAGATGACAGGTTATATGGGTTAATGCACAACATCCCGACTTTAACTACAGCAAGTTATTGGCTTTTTTATTTAATTTAAAAATTAATGAAATGGGAAAATTACATGGAAAACACAAATGAGCAAAACAGAGGAAAGGCAAGGCGCTGGGGCGATCGGAGCCCTGCAGCTCGCGGGGAGATCGAGGGCGTGCTTTAGGGCAGAGCGCGCGGCAGCAGGGCAGGAGAGCAGCAGAGTCACGCCAAGATGACAACATCCCTAACGTGACCGATGAAGGGCAGCAGCGGGAGGCAGACAACTGCATGCCGGACAGCAAAGAGGAGGAAGAGGTCAGAGATGGCAGAGGCAAAAATTCCCAGGATACTTTAGATTCCAATTTTTTCAGTTAACATCCTAGCCAAAGAACTGAAGACAAGCGGCATGGGACCTGATGAGCACCTGTTGGTTCACTCCGGTTTTGTTTAAAACCCACGTAGTCTCCTATTTTGGCATCAGGCATTTTATGTGCCAGGTCCTGCACATGGGTCACAACAACCTCATGCAACGCTACAGGATTGGGGCAGAGTGGCTGGAAAGCTGCCCGGCAGAAAAGGACCTGGGGGTGTTGGTGGACAGCCGGCTGAATATGAGCCAGCAGTGTGCCCAGGTGGCCAAGAAGGCCAACAGAATCCTGGTCTGTATCAGGAATAGCTTGGTGAGCAGGACTAGGGCAGTGATCATCCCCCTGTACTTGGCACTGGTGAGGCCCCACCTCGAGTACTGTGTTCAGTTTTGGGCCCCTCACTACAAGAAGAACATTGAGGTGCTGGAGCGTGTCCAGAGAAGGGCTACAAAGCTGGTGAGGAGTCTGGAGGACAAATCTTATGAGGAACAACTAAGGGAACTGGGGTTGTTTAGCCTGGAGAAGAACAGGCTGAAGGGAGACCTTATCACCCTCTACAACTACCTGAAAGGAGGTTTTAGAGAGGTGGGGGCTGACCTCTTCTCCCTGGTGACAAGTGATAGGATGAGAGGAAATGGGTTCGTTATGCCAGGGGAGGTTCAGATTGGATTTTAGGAAACGTTTTTTTCACTGAAAGGGTTATTAAACATTGGAATAGGCTGCCCAGGGAGGTGGCGGATTCGCCATCCTGGAGGTGTTTAAAAAAAGGGTAGATGTGGTGCTTAGGGACATGGTTTAGAAGTGGTTTTGTCAGGGTAGGTTAATGGTTGGACTTGATGATCTTAAAGGTCCCTTCCAACCTCAGCAATTCTATGATTCTATGATTCTATGTCTAAATAGATAATTGAGCTCTTACGTTCAGGAATGAGGGACCGGTAATTTGGTGCCCGTACTCCACAGATGCTGGTCTCCTGGGAAACCTCACGGACGTGCGATGTGGAATCAACTACCAAGTTAGCACCTAAAAAGCACGTTAGTTTGCAAAAAAGGAAGGAATAAAAGCCTAGGCATGTACCAGCACTGCCTTGGTGGGTACGTCCACCTCCTGCGAACCTTCACTGAGGTCCCTGTTATGACATCCCTGGGGAGAAGCCCATGTCCATCTCGTCTGTCTCCTCCAGCCCAGCCGCCCCCCGCCACAGGCCCTGTGCAGGTGACGGCTCTGCACCACGGCAGGGTTACAGCCTGGCTTAGTTTCCCACCTACCCCTGTGTACTTTGCTCATATTCCTCGCAGAATCTGCACATAAAAATATTAAGATGCGCTGGCAAGACACAGGCAAGGAGGGACGCAGCCCTTCAGACACACTGACCTCTGGTGTTGTGGTTTGGTTTTTTTTTTAATTTGGAAAAGCCAACAGGCTCTACTCAAAGGTGGTTCCCTGTACAACCAACACAGCTTTTCATTTTCCTCAGAACTTCCTGAACAGGCAAAGACGCTTCCAAGAGATTCCCCCCCCGCCCAAGTCAACCCTCCCCAAAAAGGCCCACGTTTCGGGGTTGTGTCCCCCCTCAAAGCCCCGCCGTCGGGCCCGCCGCCCCCACGGCCTCTCCCTACCGGGGGCCCAGCACCCCCCGCCGCCGCCCCGCTCCCCGAGTCCGGCCGCCGCAGCGCGGGGCGGGCCGCGGACAGGGCGGGCGGAGCCTCCCGCCGCCGCCAATGCGGGCGGGGACTGCGGCGCCTGCGCCGGCCCGGCTGTGGGGCCTGGCCCGTCCTCTGCTGCCGCCGAGGCGCCCAGCCATGTGGAGCCGCTACCGGGCGGCCGGGGGGCTGCTGAGCCGCCGCCGGTGAGGACGGGGAGGCAGCTGGGGGGCAGCGGGGCGAGGGGGGCCCCCCCGCCAGTCCTTTCACCGCCCGGCCCGGCCCCTCAGCCGGGGGAGGCGGCCCGCCCTCCGCTGCCCCGGGCCCCGCCGCCGGCCTGGGCGGGCTGCGCGCCGCGGCCGGCTCCTTCGCGCTCAGCCGAAGGACGGGGAGCGACGTGCCGCGTCCCTGGCAGGGACCGGGCGGGGCGGGCAGGTGGCAGTCCCCGCTGGGCGGGGGCAGCTGCTGGGCAGGGGCAGCTGCTGGGCGGAGGCCGGCGGGACCCGGGGCCGGGCGGTGGCGGGCTGCCGGGCCCCAACCCGGCCGTGGGGGAGGGCGTCTCCGTGGCTGCGGTGGCGCCGCCGGTGGGAGCGCGTTTGTGCTGAAGGGAAGTGTCGTTTCAGGGCTTTCGGTCAGAAGTCGTGGAGGTGGAAGAGCGTTTCGGCCAACGAACGGGCGCTGCGGTACAGCGTGGGCCAGCAGATCCACGGGTTCACTGTGGAGCAGGTGGGCATCGCCCTCGGCGTGCGTTTCCTCTGTGTTCGTATAGGTAAATCTTCCCATGGTTGTAAAGCGCCTAAGTGTGGCCAGGAGGCCTCACGCTAAATATCTGCGTAGATGCTTTGGGTGGTGAGTTAAAAATGGTACGGTAGTTACCTCTCTGCAACCGAATTCTTTAGGTAACGTTAAACACGCGTTCCTACAGGGAGCTGACTGCTCTAGAGTAAATAACGCGCCCCCGGAGTCTGCCTGTGTGGTACAGATGCTGAGCATTTGGTGTGGTCTCCTGGAAGTGCTGACAGATTACTGAACTTCACTGTGTGCTGTTTTATGAAATTAATTCAAGTAATATTGTATCTCCTGAGCTGCTTTTAATACCTTTGTTAACAACCTGCAATGGAAATAACATGTCGAATTTCTGTTCACTTTTTTAAAGAAAAAAGAAGCAGAGAGTAAAGGTAATTTGCAAACCGTGATTGCTAGTGACAGAGCTGGTGGTAGAACTGTGTTCCTTGATTTTTGTTTTGCTGCCCTAAACACTGACGTTTGAATATATGCCTTTTCTTTGTATTTCTGATCGATTTTTTTCTGGTCTTAATGTCTATCCTAGAAGAGTATAGTTCTTTGGGTGTAGTGTATTTTAATGGGTTCTTTTAAACTTTATTTTCCATTTGCATACTTCTTGTTTTCCCTCCCAAACCATGCGAACAAAGAATTTATTTAATACTGTATATGGAAGTATTATATACAGGATCAAAAAACTGTTCATTGCTATATCATCCATGGTTTATTTGACTTGGTTGCAGTCACACTGTAATGCAGTCGTTTTCTTCCAATGCAGGTGACAGCTGTTCCTGAGCTGTTCCTGACTGCAGTGAAGCTTAGTCATGACAGTACAGGAGCCAGGTATCTACATGTGGCTCGGGAGGACTCCAATAATCTGTTCAGGTAAAACATTAATGTATATATAGCATACTCCATTTCGGCATCACCTTGTGCTTTCTAAATTGTAATCCAGTTTCATAACTGTTTTTTTCTGTGGTGACAAAGAGGACAGTACGTCCTTTGTGGGATTTCCGTAGAGTTTTTCAGGTTGAAACAGATGTCGTGAGGCCTGTTGTTCAGTCTGCTGCTCAACACAGGGTCGGTGCTCGATTCAGGTGTGGTTCCTCACACATTTATTCAGGTGAAAATTTCCAAAGATGAAGATTTTATGACCTCTCTGGGCAACCTGTTCCCAGTGTTTGAATGTTTGTATAGTGGTGGGTTTTTTTTTTCTCGTTCATTAAGTTGGAACCTCCCTTGCTTCAATTTATGAACATTGCTTCTTGTCCTTCTGTTATGAATATCTGTGCAAAGAACTTGTCTTCATTGTATCCTCCTTGTAGGTATTGGAAGGCAGCTATTGAGTCCCCCTGAAGGCCTTTCCTTCTCCGGGCTAAATAAGCCTGTTTTTCTTAGCCTATTTTCACAGTGCATGTGCTGCAGCTTCTGACTGTCTTCGTAGCTCTCCACTAAACTACTTGAAGTTTATTGTCATCTCTTCTGTATTGGTGAGCCGAAAACTGGACCTTCCAATAAATTGGCTTATAGTTGCAAGACATAAACCGGATCTTTTTACCATAACCTTCCATGAAGTTTTTTTTTGAGCCTTTTGGCTAAAAAAAGAAAAGCATGTAGTTACATGCTAAAAACTTCTGTACTGCCTCCAGAAGTAGAAGTACAGAGGTTGTACACCTTCTAGAAGAGGTGGCTGAGGGCTCAACTCGAGAGTCTTTCTTAAGAACTCAATAACTCTGCATCCTGCTATATGCCGTGTTAGTTACTAGACAGTGATAATGTTCCCGTGAGTCTTGGCTGCAGATAGGAGGTGGGTGGACTTCTCATCACAAATAACTGCGTGCCTCTCTGTGCGTTCTTTTGCAGTATACAATTCCGAACCACTCCAATGGACAGCACTGGGGTCCCACATATCCTCGAGCACACTGTATTATGTGGTTCTCAAAAGTATCCTTGCAGAGATCCGTTCTTTAAAATGTTAAATAGGTCGCTGTCCACTTTCATGAATGCATTCACAGGTGAGCCCAAAGTAAATAATACCATTTGACATGCCTGAGGTGTTACTGCAGTAGAGCTGTCTGTCGGCTCTCCTTAATTTCCCTTTGGAGAGCCATTATTATTAAGAGTGAATGTTGTGAGTGAGAGATTAAAAAACTAACAAGGCAAGGCAACAAAATAGATCTTGTTCATTGGGCAGTTACAAAGTCCCAATAGAGGTGGATCCTTATCGTGTAAAACAATGCATTTAATTATTTATGTATATGGCAAAAGCAAAGATTTCATGGTAAAATAATTGCAGTGTTAAACTTCTGTGTATTCCTCAGGAAAAATATGTGTCATTTAGAAAGTTTCTTCTCTTCCAGCTCTTTATGTAGAGGAGAGATTAAAAATAAATTAGGGCAAAGTGCATCTCAGACTTTCCAAAGTTCTGATCTTTTTACGTTTATTTATACGCAGCTAGTGATTACACACTCTATCCGTTTTCAACACAAAATCCCAAGGATTTTCAAAATCTTCTGTCGGTGTACCTGGATGCAGCTTTCTTTCCATGTTTGCGGCAACTGGATTTCTGGTAAGATGTGGACAGCTTGAGATGTATGTAAACCTTAAATTAAAAAAATAAAAAAAAACCCCAAAACAGAACCCTCAAACTCACACACTTTCTGTTATTAATTTTTTCAGGCAAGAAGGTTGGAGGTTAGAACATGAGAACCCAACTGATCCTCAGACACCCTTAGTCTTCAAAGGAGTTGTTTTTAATGAAATGAAAGGGGCGTTTGTAAGTTTTGTGAATGTTTGTTTTAAGATCTTGCATGTGGTGAAGTGACTTAAGCTGCAGGTTATTGCACCACAGATTTCCATTCCTCCTTTGTGAAATTTAAGTCCTCAGTGAAGTCAACAGTCTGTTACATGGCTGTTCTTAAAGTTAACCTGTTGAAAGTTTATTTACATATAAAAAAGCATCCTGCTAATCGATTTTATTGTAGAATTTTCTTTGAAATTGACACGATAATGTAGTTAGTTTTATCTGAGTATACGGGACTACAGAACGCAATGCTTGCGGAGGAGGAGCTCTTGTGTAAGTTAGAGCTCTGAGGTCTTATTATTGAGCACCTTTTATTTTTAAAATGTGTTTTGATGACTTTTACTGAAATGTGGTGTTTTCCTCTTAAGACAGATAACGAGAGGATATTTGCACAGCACTTGCAGAATAAAATCCTTCCTGATCACACTTACGGTGTTGTATCTGGTGGAGATCCATTGTGTATTCCTGATCTTACATGGGAGCAGCTTAAACAGTTCCATGCCACGCATTATCATCCAAGCAATTCCAGGTATCTGAAGTTTGTGGTTAACTTACTGCGTTATATAGTGTGTTAGCATTGCGTTTGTATTTTTGTGAGGGAAAACCAGCAACACAGTGTTTCCATTGACATGGCCAGCAACTTAGATAACCTATGCCCTCCAGCAGCTACGACAGCATTGAAGCAAGGAATTTGCTCTAGGGAGAGAAGCAAAGGGTGAATTGGAAGCAGGGATTACCGCGAGAGAGATGGCTGATTTTTCTAGAGTACATCTGCCTGCTTGATTATGAGGATTTGTTTTGAGGATTTTTGTTTACAGATGTTTCACCTTGAACTCAAATGGTTTGGAGGGAAACAGAACATACTAATAAGTATTTGGCAGTAATTTTAGTTATAAAAAGAAATTACAAATGAACGGCTGTTCATTTGCTCCTGAATCATACATTACTGTATCAGGTTCTAAATAATGGATATTAGTTTGAGTCAGATACTAATTCTGTGGGTACTGATAGGGTATTTAAGCTAAAAGTCAATTTGAAAGTGATATGGAGGGAAATTGTTTCTTCTGTCCCAATTTTGTGGTCAATGTCTTACTCTGATTAGTTGGAATATAAGCTTGTGTCATGACAGCGAATTGTCCATCCTTTGTTTTTCTCATCATCCCATGTATTCTATTGTACCTGTGTTTAGATTTTAATAGGGGAATAGCATTTACCTGAGACATACCTCGTGTCTCAACATATTTTAATTCAGTGGAAGTCACCAGTGTTTCTTGTAGGTATGGGAGTGTGCGTGGTAGACTGACCCACAGAACCCAGCCATGTTTTATAGATCAGTTGAGAGACATGGATCGTTGTATTTAATGCATTATGTGTGAAGACAATAAGAATTTTGTCTTCTGAGACTTTAGAGCAGTGGGATTCTGGCTTCAATTGCTAATGTTTATTCTTGGAACATTGTATATTGCTGCAACTAAATGAATTCTATTTTTTTTTGGCCTCTGAAGCATAAAACAGGAGCTGAAATATGTGGAGTTTTACCAGGAGGTACATGAGCTTTATGTATGTGACAAACTGGTGGGTCTTTAACTCAGGGGCCTTACAAACATGTTTCATTCTAGATATGACTGAATCACTGGAAAATACATGAAATTCAGAATATAATAAAAGCTGTTACTGTAAATTTCATGTAAAATCTGATGCTTAATCCCAATCTTTCGTATTAAATGCAGATTTTTCACTTACGGTAATTTTCCACTGGAGCAACATTTGAAACAAATACATGAGGAAGCATTGGCAAAATTTGAAAGAATTGAATCAAAAACTGATATCCCAAAACAGAAACTCTGGGAAAAGCCTGTAAGTAAAAAAAAAAAAATTAAAATGAAACAAACAAAAAGAAACAGTGCACATCCAATCTTGGAATTGCAGAAACAGAATAGAATACGTTAACATTTTAGCCCAACCTACTGGAGTTATTTTTTTTGTTTAGAAGTGTGTTTGTGTGTAAATGAGCTGAAGTATTTTTATTTTTGGTTACAGCAGGGAAAAAACTACATCTACTTTTGAGTTTCAGTAATGTAATGATTGCATGTGGTTGTTTGTTCTTATTATTTCCAGTTTTCAAATTCCTCAGCATTTGAAGCACTGAACTATTTATGAATGGAAAGCTTTTAGTGCTACTGTTAGAAATATTGATACTTAGTGTCAGGAAATATGCCCTCTAATGGGACCTAAGCTTCCAAACATTGGTGTCAAAAAAACCATTTTCCATTCTCTCCCTCCCCCCTCCCCTTTTCCTCCCTGGCTTGTCCAGAAGCATAAGCATTTCTTTGAAACCCAGCTCAGAGTGTTAATTATGGCCAGATTTTCTTGATCCTCTCCTCTATTCTTCACTTGTAAAAAAATTGAGATATCACTCGTATTTTTCAAGATATCCTGTGTTTGTGTATTTATTCATGAATATTGAACTTACTCATGAGTATCTCTAAAATTATTTTAAATCTTTGAAAGGAAGATGCTATGAAGATGCCAGCAGTCTTTTTTTTTTTTATTTGTAATTTCTGCTGTGAGTTTAGTCTGCATCAACCATATTTATTATACTTTACAGAGAGAACACAGTGTAACGTGTGGCTTAGACTCATTTGCTGCTGATCCTTCCAAGCAGACAACTGTCAGCGTCAGCTACTTGTTGACAGAGTAAGTGTATCAAAATGAAATTTTGAAGGAAAGGCTCACTTTAGAACTTTAAGCAATATTGGGCATATTTCATGCCCTTCAATCCCTCTTCATAAATGTCATCTTTAAGTTAAATGCCGTGGGAAAGCTAGACAAATCCTATACTAAATGAAAGTTTAATTACTAAGCAGATTTTTTTTCTGTCTTTTTCTTTAGCAAATAAACATAAGGAAAATCAGCTGTTATCTTACAGAACTGTTCAGTGGATTAGACTTTTGGGAATGCTGACTTCCTGTTTTTCAGCTTTCTGCCACGTGCAAGCTTTTCTGTATGACTCTACTACTAACTTTTATCTACCGTTTCAGCCTAATTTAACTTGCTTTACTGCTAGTTATAGTAAGTGAAAGACAAAGAACTCTTTTAGTTCCCTAAGGTTTGTTGCAGTGTTCACAACTGACAATTATTTCTCCCTTCCTCCCTCTACGTTGTTTTGTAGAAGTAATGTTTCTGAAATGAACTTAGTGATGATACTGGGTGTCCCATATCCGTAGCTTGATGTTCTTTTTAAAAGCTATTCATTTTTCTTCAGTATTACAGACACTTTTGAAACGTTTACACTAAGCCTGTTGTCTTCACTGTTGGTTGATGGGCCGAATTCTCCCTTTTACAAAGCCTTAATTGAGTCTGGTGTTGGTACAGATTTTTCTCCTGATGTTGGGTAAGTGTTGCAATTTACATTTCATCACTATAAGCAATATTAGAAATGTTACAAACCACTATTAGGTTGGGAGGTCATCTGTCATACAGGCAATTTACACCAGAATAATCTTACTTTAATATTAAAACATCTTAAGGGTGTCTACTGATGAACTGTAAAGCATTCTCAAGTGTAATTTTTGGCTTGTCAAAATAATTTGCTAGAAGCTATGTTAGTTTAAACAAAGTTGTACTGTTTAAAGCTTATGAACAAGAAAAATGGGTAGATAAAAACATAGTATAACTTCAGTGCCCTGATGTACTTGGGGTTTTCATCTTGGCCATTTAGTATTACTCAGAAGAGTTTGCTAGCTCTTCTCTGTACTGTGTTATCTTTGCTTTTTTGCTTTAATTCTGTGATTTAGTAGCAGGTAGGTTTTGCACAAATGTATTTTTGTGCAGTTAGGTGCCATTAACTTACTATCACCTCATATAAAAGGGTATTTCTGCCAACACTTACTTATTCAAACTGTAGCTCTTGCAGCCGGTCTTCTGAGCTTGCTCTGCGCTGCAGGCTAAGGGTGGGTGGAGTGTCTTTACTCAGCTGCTCATCATAGTTTGCTTTTATTGTCAACAGAAAGAAAGAACCGCTTTCAGGGCACGTTTCATCTGACTGATTTTTACACTTGAGGATTACAAAAATCCCGCCTTTGTCTCCACTGGCTGTCTCAGATGTTTGAGTGCAAAACCTTAATATACTCGTCTATGATTTTTAATGCCTTAGGGTACTCTGCCTGGCTTGAACTGTCTCTGCGTGAAGTCACGGGCTTCCTGCGAGTCCTGTGTTATGCATGCCAGTGCCATGCAGATATCTTAATGTCACAGGGCATGGCAGTAGAAATCCGTGTTTAGACACTGAAGTAGTGATTCAGTTGTATGTTTTGTCTGCTGAGCCTTTTCTAGGTGGACTGTATTAATATGGTGTTGAACCATACAGAGAATTGGCTTTAATTTGCCTTAGTGACAGTGCTGATGAATCAATCTAGAAGAGTAAGTTTGAATCCAGAGATCAGTATTCCAGAATTCAACACCTGAGTCTGCTATTGAGTTCCTTCGGTGGTTTTTAGACATGGAATAGTGGACGTTTAGAGTTGATAAGCAGCTATTGCTTTTTGTTTGTTGGCTTTGGCTCAAACTGCTAGGTGTTTATTTCTGCAAGTGTCAATTTGTCTTTCTACAGATGAGTTCTTATGGTTAACCCTGCCTGACAGCTTGGACAAAATTATCTTTTTTTCTTTTTTTTTGGAAGTCCCATTGAAAATAATTGCAACAAACATGGAACACTTCACCTTCATCACTCACTCTACAAATACCGTTTTAAAAGTTCAAATTTAGAAGTACCATTCCACTCACCTGCTTACGTAGAATGTGTGTTTGGCATTACAGGCAGCTAAAATTTTCACCTTAAAAAAAGAGACTTAAACAGAAAGTATTTACAGATTAATGGGAAGAGGAAAAGACCAGCTGTTCTGTAACTGTTTTTCTTTCTCTAATATCATATGCTGTATGTGTTCTTAACAGTGTGCTACTACTACTGAAATAGAACAAAAAAATACTTTTAAGTTCTCTTTCTTGCTTCTGGTAATTATTTTTCTTTCTATCTAGTTTTTAAAATTCTTTGTGTGTATATGTGGAAATGGCGGGTGTTTTTCCCTTATTCTGCCTACGCTGGCAGGTTTAATGCTTAAGTTCTAGTACTTGTCACTGATTTGAATATGTTTTATTCTAGGTTTAATGGCTCCACAAGAGAAGCTTATTTCAGTGTGGGTCTGCAGGGTATTGCTGAAAGAGACATTGATACTGTGAAACAGATAATTGCCAGAACAGTTGATGAAGTTATTGCGTGAGTAATGATAAATTTTTGAGAATATGGTTAGTTCTTTCATACAGTCTTTTATAATTAGATATTAATAATATAATATATAGACATATAATAATACAGGCATATATATAATAACATGCCTTAAAAATTGAGTTATGTTAAAATAAATGCACCAAAGAAACAGTAATATTGTTCAATACTCTTAAAACTTGTATCTGCTACTTCCTGTATTGTAGCATATTCATCAGCATAACCTTCAGGAGTTTAATGATATTAATGCAGTTTCACTAAATGATACAGCATGATAAGATTATTTCATATCAATTTTAATTCAGTGTGGAAGACATTATGTTGTAATGCTTCCTTTATCAATGTTATAATTCATTTTCATAACTTTACTTAAAGTGATTAGTGTTAATGGATATGATTTCCTTCTCTCGTCACCCCTTCCCAAAGGAAAGGTTTTGAGGAAGATAGGATTGAAGCTCTTCTTCACAAAATTGAAATCCAGCTGAAGCATCAGTCTACGAGTTTTGGACTTGCCCTGACATCTGTAAGTCTGTATGTGTGCCCATGGGTGGTGCTTTTTTTTAAGTATACATGAGAAACCTGTCTACATCTTTACAAAATATGGGGTCATTTTGTAGACTTTTGATATGTAAAACTTTTCACTTAAGGGCTTTTCCTTTGTCATCTTATGTACATCTTTCTTCCTTCTTTTCAGTAGCCTTCAAACTATCGCTGGACTCCACTCTGTATGATTTACTCAGGCTGTGAGCCTGTTGTCTTCACCTGAATACTAGCTTTGATTGCAGTAGCACCGATTACTTCAGTAAGAGAGGCATGCCATACTGCCTCTTGGAACTGTATGTTTTGGCCAGGTGCCTATGTATTTTTAAAAGTCAAATAGAAGGACTGTGTTTTTCTATGGGATTTAGGATTGTACTGCTGTAATTTAATTTCAAGATTCACAAGTGAGAATTGACACTAATTCAATTCTTGGCTTAAAATTTTGATACCAAAGCTGTTACGAAAAATGTTTTCCACAGCAGAATGTGGTGTCTTTAAGGAGTCTGCAAGTTGTTGTAAATTTTGGGAACAAGTTAACTGCAGTATTTGCAGTCAGTTTGGAGATCAGGGCCTCTTGCTGCCTCTTGTTCTCCAGTGTCCTCTCTTTTTTCTGCTCTGCAGCAGCTTCACTTGCTTAGCAGCTCTTCTGCTTTGTGTCTGAACTGTTGTGTATTCTTCAGCACGAACAGGAGTTCATTCTTTGGCTTGCAAAGTTAGGTAAAGAAGCAGAGCCCTGAATTAACATGAGACTTGTAAATGGGAGAGCACAACCAAGAGCTGTTTCAAATCAGATTGCCGTACAATGAAACAGACAAATTGTGGATATTTAACTCTCTGTCATGTATCATAGCAGGATCTGGCGAAATGTGTCTGACTTTGGTAGCCAATACTTTCTAGCATGTCTTCAGACTGAGTAATTCTGTCTGGTAAAATATTTATGCATATACTTTATCTTTCAATATTTTTAAGTCTTGAAGTTGATTTAACTGTTAGGACTTAATTCTAGAACAGAATGCTCTTAATCAATTCTTGCTTTTAAAGACCAGTCATGCAGCATTTGGTGTTAATACTCTCATAGAGGAGGGTTATATTTCTGTTCATTTGGCTGAGCTCACATTTTAGAAGTTGACCTTGAAAAGAGCTGAAAGGGATCTTGTTATAACTAAAGTAATCATAGAATGGTTTGGATTGGAAGGGACCTTTAAACATAATCTAGTTCCAGCCTCCCTGCTGTGAGCAGGGCCATCTTTTGCTAGATCAGATACTCAAAACCCTGTCCAACCTGATCTTGAACAATTCCAATGACAGGGCATCCACAATTTCTCTGGGCAAGCTATTCCAGTGTCTGATGACCCTCATTGTAAAGAATTTCTTCATTATGTCCAAACTAAATCTACCCTCTTCCAGTTTAAAACCGTTGTCCCTTATCCTGTCAGTACAGGCCTTGGTAAAAAGACTCTCTCTGTCTTTCTTATAAGCCTCCTTCATAGGTCTCTCCAAAGCCTTCTCTTCTCCAGGCAGAACAACTGCGACTGTCTCAGCCTGTCCTCATAGGAGAGGTGCTCCAGCCCTCTGATCATTTTTGTGGCCTTCCTCTAGACAAATCAGTGTCTGTCTGGTACTGTGGGCCCCAGAGCTGGATGCAGTACTTCAGGTGGGGTCTCACAGGAGTGGAGTAGAGGGGGAGAATCACCTCCCTCAACATGCTGGCCAAGCTTCTTTTTGTGCAGCCCAGGATATGATTGGCTTTCTGGGCTGTAAGTGCACATTGTGGCCTCATAACCAATTTTTCATCTACCAATATCCTCAAGCCTTTCTCTGCAGGGCTGCTTTCAAACCATTCATCATCCAGCTTTTACTGATTACTGGTTGTTGCACCAGCCCAGGTGCAGGACCTTGCACTTGGCCGTGTTGAACTTCATGAGGTTCACATGGGCTCATTCCTCACTCTGTCATGGTCCCTCTGGATGGCATCCCTTCCCTCAAGTGTATCAACTGTGTCGCTCAGCCTGGTGTCATCTGCAAACTTGTTGAGGGTGCACTCAATCCCACTATGTCATTAATAAAGATATCAAACAGTATTGGTCCCAATACGGACCCCTGAGGGACAGACACCACTTGGTACTGATCTCCATTTGGATGTTGAGCCATTGACTGCAACTGTTTGGATGTGGCTATCCAGCCAATTCCCTGTCCATCGAATAGTCCATCCATCAAACACGTATCTCTCCAATTTAGCAGTAAGGATGTGTGGGACTGTGACAAAGATTTTACAGAAGTCTCAAGATAGATGACATCAGTTTCTCTTCCCTTATCCACCAATGCATTCACTCCACTGTAGAATGCCACCAGATTAGTCAGGTGCAATTTGTCTTTTGTGAAACCGTGTTGGCTATCACAGATGGCACTGTGTAATTTTAAACGTTGTGTGGTTAAAGTTTCTAACTTCTATGCTGTGTTCCAGTGGTGTGCTAGCTTTACAGTTAGAAGGACCTTCCTCTATGTGGTGTGTTTATTTAAAAGATAGTACAATAGGTGAACCATTGGCTGAAGGGTGGGATCTGAAAGGGATCTGGGAGGTTTTCTTGATGATAAGCTCAATACAAGTCACATAAAGTCAAAAAGGGCTAACCGTACACTGGGTTGCATTAAGGACAGTGTAGCTAACTGATTGAAAGAAGATTATCCCACTACACTCAGCATTGGTGTAGCCTCACCTCGAGTACTGTGTGCAGTTTTGAGCTCCACAGTATAAGGACATAAAAATATTAGAACATGTCTAGAGGAGGGCAGCAAAGTTGCTGGAGGGGCTAGAGGGCATGACTTATGAGGAGCTGCTGAGAGTACTAGGTTTGTTCAGCTTAAAAGAGAGGAGACTGAGGGGTGACTTCATTGCTGTCTCTTTCATGGTGGGGAGTGAAGCAGGGGGTCTCTTCTCTCTGGTGTCTGGTAATAGGACATGGTGAAATGGCTTCAATCTGCATCAAGGGAAGTCTAAATTGGGTAGTAGGAAAAAGTTCTTCATGGAGAGGGTGGTCAAGTACTGGAACAAGCTGCCCAGGTATCCTGGTTTTGGCTGGGATAGACTAAAACCTCTTCATAGTAGCTTGTATGGGGCTCTGTTTTGGATTTGTGCTGATTACACAGGGATGTTTTATCTATTGCTGAGCAGTGCTTACACAGCGTCAAGGCCTTTTCTGCTTCTCATGCTGCTCCACCAGCGAGGAGGCTGGGGGTGCCCAAGAAGTTGGGAGGGTACACAGCTGGGACAACTGACCCCAACTGACCAAAGGGATATCTTGTACTGTATGACACCGTGCTCAGCAGTAAAAGCTGGGGGAAGAAGGAGGAAGGGGGGGGCTGTTTGGAGTGATGGTGTTTGTCTTCCCAAGTCACTGGTACATGTCATGGAGCCCTGCTTTCCTGGAGATGGCTGAACACCTGCCTGCCCATGGGAAGCCGTGAATGAATTCCTTATTTTGATTGCTAGCATGCACAGCTTTTGCCTTACCTATTAAACTGTCTTTATCTCAACTGATGAATTTTCTTACTTTTACCCTTTCTATTTCTCCCCCATACCACTGTGAGGGGAGTGAGCGAGTGGCTGGCCAGGGTTGGGGTTAATCGCTGACACCTAGGAAGTGGTCATGGCCCCAAGTCTGTCAGTGTTCAAGAAGAGTTTGGAGAACTCTCTTAGATATATGGTTAAACTTTTAGATTGCTTGCTGAGAACCAGTACTGAGCTGTTGTAATGACCCCGTGGAAGCCTCAAATAAGGAGTGACTTATTTCAGGAGAATTAACTCAAGCGTGTTCTAAAAGAATACTATTCTTTAAAGCACAATAGGGAATTTCCATGGAATAGGTAATAATAGATATTAGTGAAAAAGTCTGGAAGGCTTGTGATACCTGCTTGTAATTAAAGAGATTAGAAAAGAGAAGGTGGTTTTGACAGTTCTGATGCATTTGTTTTCTATGTGCTTTTAAGGGCTTTTTCTTTCAAATGTTATGGGTTTTTTTTTATTTTGCTTTGTTTCATTTTTTCCTTATTCACACAAGAGTAGAAAGGGAGAAAGTTTTAATATCTCGCCTTGTGGTGTATTTGAAGAACTTTCAATAGCAACTTGAGCAAACTTAATAGTCTCAAACAAGAGAATAAAACTGGGATAAAAATCCTTCCAAAAGAAATATCCTGGGGATATTTCTGGTTATTCAGTATTTTCTTTTTCTAAAGTCCTGTCTACGTTTGAGTTGCCTTACTATAAATCATTTCATCTGACTGATACAATAAATGGGTAGACTATAATATTTATGTACTACTTTGGCTCTACTGCCTGTTCCTTTTTTTCTTTCTTTCTTGGGCTGAAAAATTGATTTATTTTAAAGGGGTGGGAGGAAAGAACATTACAATAGATTTCCAGAATACAGATATACACACTTATGCAAAAGAAAGAAGGAAAAAAAAAAAGGTAGTTTGGTATGATAAAAATTAGAGGAGAGAATGGAGAGAACAGGGGACAGATGATGATGGAATAGTCCTTTAATCTGAACAAAGATTTCAGCTTTTTGTTTTCTGCTCCAAATATATTAGAACTAGTCATTATATGTCTGCTATTCAAATATAAATGATGAGGTGTTTATGGAACATAGATGCTGTCAGTTGTAGAAATTCAGATGGATTGTCCTGCTTACCTAATTATTCTTTCTCATTCAGTATATAGCCTCCTGCTGGAATCAAGATGGGGATCCAGTGGAGCTTCTGAAGATTGCAGATAAAGTCTCTCGGTTCAGGCAGTGCCTTAAAGAAAATCCCACATTTCTTCAAGAAAAAGTTAAAACATATTTTAAGGTAGGAAAACTTACGGAAAAATATCTGCAGTATTAATTTTTAAATTATGGTTTTGTATTTAAAATTAAACTGAATGCTAATTCTTCGTAACCATACTGTCTATTTTTAGGTGTAGATGAACAGCAGTGCTTTTGAATGAAGCATGTTAATTTTAAGTGGTTGAAGTGAAAACTTTTCAAAATGGAAAAATTGGCTGGTTAGACATTTGGAAACATGGACATGTAGTGATAGGACGAGGGGTAATGGCTTTAAACTGGAAGAGGGTAGATTTAGGTTAGATATCGGGAAGAAATTTTTCACTGTGAGGGTGATGAGGCACTGGAACAGGTTGCCCAGGGACATTATGGAAGCTCTGTCAGTGGAAGTGTTCAAGGCCAGGTTGGATTGGGCTTTGAGCAACCTGGTCTGGTGGGAGGTGTCCCTGCCCGTGGCAGGGGTTTGGAACTAGCTGATCTTTAAGGTACCTTCCAACCTAAACCATTCTATGATTCTATGAAACATGCATGTTAGAACATGGATAAAATGCTAATGTTTTATGAACTGTGATCCCTGATGGTATAGAAGGGCACAAGAGTATTTCCTAACAAGAAGCTCAAACGTAGACAGAGAATTACAGACATAGTTATGTGTTGCTTAGCATTGGCATAGCAAGGTGTATCTCTTCTTCCTTGAAAAGATGTTGGTTATAAGTAAGATTGTTCTGGTGCTCCTCATGTTCACTGAACTGCTGTCTGAATTTTGCTGTCGGTGCTAATTGCTTTCTGCTCTTTTTCTTGTTTTCCTCTCCATACGTTCTGCTGGAGTTCTTGAAGAAATAAAAACAGTAAAGGCATTATAACATTGGATAGTTCTGAAGCCCTGAATTAGCTAATGCCAGAAAGAAAAAATCCAGTGACAGCAGTGCAAAAGTGGGTTTGGAGTTATTTTGGGATATTTGTTTTGTTGGTGGGTTTTTGGTTTTGTGTGGGTTTTTTTTTCCCCAAAAATTGTTCAAGTTGTTTTGAAGGGCAGATCTATTATAGGTAACTTCCAACCTGATTAAATAGTGAGTAAATGCTGGTTCTCATATACTCAAAGGCAACAAGAGGCAGTAGCATCAATTGAAATCTGTTTTTCTAAAAGCATTGTTAGTGTCTGGAAGTAGTAGGGGGGCATTAAGGTTTCAGCTTTTGTAGGGAAGAAATACAGGTGCAGCATTTTGGAGAGTGTCCTTTACTGTGCAGTTCTGTAGAGGGGGCTAAGGCAAAAACATGACTCGGGAAGTAATGAGAATAGTTTTATGTTCTTTTATCAGAAGATTATACACTGTTATACTTTGTGCCTGGAGATTAATAAAGCAGGAAAGCCAGGAGCAAGGGAGAGAATGCTGTTCATCCTGTCCATTTTAACATGCCTGGTTAATTTTGCATTTCCCTCTTCAACTCTGCAGTCAATCAGGTTTCTGTAGTCTTTCCACGGCTGAGATAAACTCATAAAACAGAATCCGATTACATTGCCCCAAATTATTGGCAGTATCTGTCAGTGACAGATGCTGCTTTTTCAGGTCTACTTTGAAATGGGCAATTTTTGGGGTTGCTATCTTTTTGAATAGCCTCCCAGTATTACATAAAATGGAAGCCGCTTGGGTAATTTTGTTATTAAAATTCCACAGTCTGGTATAAACAAAGAGAAATTCAACAGCAGTTGTGACAGTTGCAAAATGCATGGAGTTCTCTGGCAGCAAGGCTGATGTAAAGCGTTTCTGAGCAGGATACGGCATGTACACTTTACATCATATGGGATCTCTGTGCACTCAAGCTTGGGCAGGTTGAAAGAGGTGTTTAATGAAACCCTCCTGCATTTAACCAGATTCCCTATCTTAGAACATTCTCCAGATAAAACTTGTGGCATGCTGCTCTATAGCGTTACATACAGTTGTTTAACCTTGATTTAATTAAACTAATGAGTACTGTGTGCAGTTGAGGGATTCTGACTCTATACTAAAATTTCACAGAAGGTTGTTCACGCTTGTTCTTGTGGTAAGCTGCCTCTCTTCCCCACCCTTTTAGCAGACTGTTTTGTATGAAATGAAGAGTTTAAATGGCCTGTTTGTGATACTTTTGATAATATGCAAGCCAAATGATGCACAGACTGTTTTTATCTACTGCTGATGAAGCAATAATCTGAGGTAAAACAGGAGAAAGTTGCCTCAAAATTAATAATGCTTTCTTTTGGGATATATTTCTGCAGGATAATCCACATAGACTGACTCTGTCAATGAGTCCAGAGGAAGACTACCATGATAAACAAGCAAAAATGGAAGAAGAAAAGCTGGGAAAAAAGGTCAATGCTCTTTCTGAAGAAGAAAAAACCCAAATCTTTGAAAAAGGTTAGCATGCTTTTTTGTATTTTTATTTCGGTTACTGCTTAAAAACACAGCCCATTTTTATCTGGTGTTCTGTAGAGTATCTTAAATTCTCAGGCACTCTCCAGCATTTGCTCTGAAACGGATGGGGTTTTTTGTTGGAAGTTTGTGTATATGTGTTACGGGGTCATGCAGTGTAGTGTTTACACTACAATGTATGATTGGTATATTCAATTAGTTTTAACACTCAAAAATAGAATGTTCGATGTCTCCAGTAGGACAGAATAAAGGAAATTGTTTTAAAATATCAATCTGCTTATTCTTTCCCATGTTAACTTGCACTAAGTACAAGATTAATTCCACCATTTACCTTGAAGCTGTTTGTTTTTGAGCATATGAGGTCTGCTTCCTCCTACTATAAAACATATTGTGTAATTTTATTTCTTTTTTTTCTACTTAAAAAGCCAACTATAAAAAATAATATTGTGTTTAACTTATTCTGGGCAATAACTTTAGCTTGCAAACCCTGGGAAGTCATCTAAATTTGTGAAAATAGTGATCTAGTCAGAAATCCTTCAATAAAGCGGCATTAATCTTCTGAAGTTTTGGTACTAGGTGGGGGATAGGGGAGCAGAAAATCAGACGAGGCTTTCTACTTGTGAAGATAAATTGAAGAGTACTTAGAGGTGACCAGCTAAAATCTGAAAGAGGATGAAATGTAAAATTAAATGCAACAATTTAGCTGCATCAGTGTACTGACAGAGCATTTGAGTAAGAACTGGGGGGAACGTGTTAGAAAGTAGCTTCTTGCCTGCAAGGTCTGGGTTGCGTGGGTTTTGTTTGCAGAGCTGGGTGACAGCACAGGCTGGCAGATGCCACTTCGTCAGGGTTTAAACTGCATGTTACTGTAAACAGGATATGAAGGGGGGATTGGCAAGAGAATTTACACAAAGATACAGTGTTGTTTGCTGTTGCAATGTGATAATCTGCAAACTTGTTTCAGTAAAATATTTGAAAGAACTGTTGATAGAAAATGCTAAACTAACTCTTGTGTTTTTTCTGATCTGTGTCACCTCAGTAGGTTTTAACAGCATTTTCACTAAAAGTTGGAAATGACAAACTGGTATTCTGCTGTCCTCATTAGGTTTGGAATTAATTGCTCTTCAAAGCAAACCTCAGGATACTTCTTGTCTCCCAGCTCTAAAAGTGTCCGACATTGAGCCAAGAATCCCATTCACTGTGCTGGAGACAACACTCGCAGGTTGGTGTAACCGCTATTTTGTCCTCAAAAGAGCAACACTATTGGATTATTATCTAGCTGCTTGCCCAGCTGTTGCTCTTTTTTGCTCTTTACAGAGTATATGTACTCTCTGTTTGTTACGGTCCTTTTCTTCTAGTCCACCATCTACCATCTCTGTGGTAGACAGTATGCAGTCGATCTGCAGACGCTTCGTGCAGTTGCCTCGGAGGGGCAATGTGGGGCTGTTCTCAGCTGGAACCAGCCACCTGCCCTTCCCAGGGCTCCTGCTGCCAGCTCCCTGCTGCCTGCTTACTCACCGCCTGCCCTGCCCTGCAATCAGAGGAGTCTCTAGGTGGCAAGCTCCACCGCTCTTGAGCAATCTCCCCACTTTCCAAACACTTATGCAGGGTGCAGCACTTCTGGCAGCTTGTGCAGTGAGCCTTCCTTGCTGCTTTCCCTTCCTACCTAGTTTTTACAGAACGGGATGTATAGGAGCCATAGCAAAAAAAAATAAATAATTGTCATCCTTCATAACCTCAGTGCAGATTTCTCCCTGCTTTGCCAGGGGCTACCCCATGGACTGATAGGAAACAAGAAATTGTAGATCTCAGTTTTGATACAGTTCTGTCAAAATCTTGCAGGTAATACTGCTCTACAGTATATTTCTAATGGACACTGTTCTGCAAGAATTGCTAGCAAGTGTCAAGTACTGTATAATTTTGATACTAAAATGACCTGGTTTTGTGAAAATTCCAATCTTTATATTCTAATGCTCTGGCTTAGAAGAGAACGTACAGTGTGGGATCCCACTTTCCTCAACTTGTGAGGTGATAAAGGCAAAAAATAAGGGAGGAAAAGTTCTTGAGTTGTTCAGAAACAAATTACCATTCCTTTGTTTGAATGTTACCTCTAAAATGTGGCCACTGTCAACAGAATTCTCTCCTCGAATTGTCCAGGTGTCCATTACCATACCATAGGCAGAAACAATACAAATCCTTCAGTCCAGCGTTCAGTGCGATGTGCAAAGTTAAAACAAGAAGTGGCTCTGAAGTGCCAAAAGAAAATAACTCTTAATGTGAAGTTCTTGTAAGAAATTGTTTTGGTTTTCTGTATTTATAGTAGGAAACTGCTAGTTGTTCTTTGCTTTTGGTTTGTTTGTTGTTGTCTTTTTTTATCCGTAGCTGACGAAATTCCTGTCCAGTACTGTGCTCAGCCAACCAATGGGGTGGTTTATTTCAGAGCTGTTTCCAGCTTGAACACGCTTCCCGAGGAGCTCAAACCATACGTGCCACTCTTCTGCAATGTCATTACAAAGTGAGAGGTTTACTTTCTTGGAAGCTAAAGCAATAAGATGTAATATGGCTTACTGAAATAATATTGCTTTTAATAACTTCAGCAACTGTTCTCCTTATAGAAGGCAAATGCTGATAAGGTGGTGTCCGGCAGAAACAGTGGTCTTCCCTCTTCCCCACAGAGCTGCCAACTCCTTTCCCCTTCTCCAGCAGTCTCTGCATTGCCTTGTTCCCCAGCATCAACACAAGCGTTCCCCGAACAGATTGGAGAATTCATATAAATGAAAAATAGCCTAGCAGAAATTAAGGTTTTCACTTGGATAGATTTTTTTGGTCTAATTTCACCATGTGGTCACAAGAACATTGACCCCGTCATAGGGGAAAGAGCACCACAGGGCAGAACAAGTCAGCTGGGCTGGGAGGAATCTATTTTTTTGATTGGTGATAACAGTTTATGTGGTGCTATTACTGTAGTTCCATATGGACGTTGGTAGCAAGCCTGTACAGAAAGCACACTTTTTAATACACCATTTTGAATTACCAGGTTGCTTTAATTGAAAAGCTTGGTGTATTATTTTTTTCTTTCATAAGGTGTGAAGTATTATATTTGCTTGACAATGCCCCAGATTGTTTGGTTGTAGATTAGTATTGGCCTAAACAGTCATCTTTGCAAATGGCATATGGATCCTGGTTTTGGCATACACTGCAAATGGAAATAAATCTGTCTTGTTTTTCACAGAATGGGATGTGGAGCCCTTGATTACAGGGAACAAGCACAGAAAATAGAGCTAAAAACAGGTGGTATGTCTGTCAGCCCACATATCATTCCAGATGATTCACACCTGGATGTGTATGAACAGGTAAATTAATCATAAACTGTAAGACATTACACTTGCAGTAACAGCTCTGTAGTTAAGGGTCAGTCAGGGCTTCCAGGTAGAAGGTCAGCTCATGTAGATTGAAAATTTAGCATGTAAAAGGACTCGTGCCTTTTTGTTTAAGATATACATTTGACGATTACAGTAACTCAGTAGTTTGTTCTAAGGGGAGTACTCGATGTCGTGATCCATTTTAAGGCAGGGCTTCACCAGCATCTGTCACCATATTTTTGAGTGCTGCAAAAAATTTTGGAAGCAGAGAGTAGAGGGCAGAATGGTATAGTGTTACACATAGAGATTGCTGTCAACCTGTGTATGTCACTCTTAATGTGGTTCAGAAGCACAGAATGTTTGCAAGATCATTAGATCTTCATATTGGGGGTAACAGTCCCAGCAATATCCTCTTAAGATTTTTTCAGACTTGCTGGGATCTGCTGCTGTGGTTTGCTCCCCATGGATTCTGCAGTTGAATTAGGGAGACCCCTTGGCAGAAGGGTGCATCCCCAGAACAGTTTTATTTGTACTTCATGAGAAATACAAGAAATTCTGTTTCTGAACTGCTGCTTACTGTTGGGAAGGAGTAATTGACAGGCTTGCTTTGTGTGAAGAACAATCACATTTCATGTCTGCTCTGATTTTAGTAGCACAGACTGCATTAAAGTGATTTTGTGATGTGTAGCATTAGGTTGACAACATTGCTTCACTTTCATAAGTTATTGTGCATTTCTCAGGCCATTGCTTTGGTTGTCTTGTGTGAAGGGTATTTTTGTGTTTTGTTTTTCTTTTTTCCTTTAGGGTGTGCTCTTTTCATCTCTGTGCTTGGATAGAAATCTGCCAGACATGATGCATTTGTGGAGTGAAATATTTAACAAGTACAGTACATTGGGTTTTGTTTGTTTATGTTTTTGCATGTGTTTTGGGGTTCTTTTTCCCCTCTTCCTCCAACCATTCTCTTCTTAGAGATCCTACTTCAGGATTTCTTTTTGTAACTGTACCTTTGAATGGGTCCCAGTTTCTAAACCTCAGAATTCCGTCATTTGCATAACTATAGTGGATTAAATGGAGAACCAAGAGTCTAAGAGCTCGCTCTTGAATTTGGGATGATGAATGATTCAGTATTATAAATTCCATTGGTGTGCTTTTGTATGAGACCTACAGACCTACTTCTTCACTTTTTCAGCCCCCGCTTTGAGGAGGAAGAACACTTCAGAGTGCTGGTTAAGAAGACTGCCCAGGAGCTGTCGAATGGGATTCCAGACTGTGGGCATTTATATGCCTCTATTCGAGCCAGCAAAAACCTGACGCCTTCTGGAGAACTGCAAGAAATGTTCAGTGGGATGGATCAGGTGAAAAGTTAATGGCATCCTTCAGTGAGACCCAAATCCTCGACTTTGGAATTACAGTGCTCCTTTTTGCCATATTTGTCTATTGGTTTAATGTGTAGTCTTTCTGCCTTCCTTTCCCGCACAGGTGAAGTTGATGAAAAGAATAGCAGAAATGTCTGATATTAAGCCGATACTACGCAAACTACCACGCATTAAGAAGTATTTATTAAATAGTGACAATATCAGGTGAGTTCCAGCTAAAAAGAAAGGGCCGTTTTGTTTAGAGGGAGGCCACGGTCTGTGAATGGGCGTTTCTGTGTGCTTTGTGGAGTACTGGGGTTTTGTGAAACAGGATGTCTGTGGGAAAACCTACAAAAGGGTTCTCAGTTTAAATTCTTCTTGCTTACAAAGTGGTAGCTCTGGCTTATTTTGTTCATTTTTTTAACAGGTGTGAGAAACTTAGGGCAAATTTCATGTGTCACTATTGTACCAAAAGTGTGTAAATGATCTGTAGGATTTTAAAGAAATACTCAAAATTCTGCCTTTTTATTTTTCCTTAAAGGTGCCCAGGAGTCAAATACTGTTATATTGTATTGTAACAGTAGAATGAAATTTGTTTGGGAAATTTTATCCTAAAATGAAATTAGCAACATTCTGAAATCTGCTTTGTACATATATTGGAAAAAGTAAAAGGGCACTTTAAGGTGTTCAGTGTCAGCCACATTAGTTCCAAAAATAAGTCCATTTGAAGTTCCAAAAGTTGCAAAGTTTTGTTTTGCAAAGCATGAAATTATGAGTAAAATTGTAGAAATACCTGTACTGCTCGAAAGGATGGTAGATCTGCCTGTAAAGAGAGAATACAGAGGACGCTAGTTTTCTGTGAGACATTTATATTTTGCAAAACTGATGTAGTCCTGTCCTGCACACAGAAGCGGTTTGACAGCTACTGCTAAAGTTTGGGTCTGAAGGTGTTTTTGGGCAAGCAAAAGAAAAGCAATTGGACTGTGACTTTTTTTGCNTGATGGTGATTATCAGTGACCACAGATCTAACATTCTGATGATTTTATAGAAAATGTTTAGGAAGACAACGTGGTGCAAATTATAAAGGGCTGTCCGAAAAGATATTTAAAAAACATATAAAACATATTTAAAAGCTTGGTATGTATTTTTAACAGATGTTCAGTGAATGCAGCACCTCAACAGATATCAGAAGCATCTAAAGAAGTAGAGAAATTTATAAAGGGCATAGCTAGAAGTAAAAAAGAGAGAAAACCTGTTCGTCCCCATGTGATTGAGGTAAGAAATGACTTTGTTTGTGACTAGGGCATCAAACACAGTTGGATTTGATCTTGTGTAGAGAGCACTGTGCAATAAGGAGCAGATCCTTTGTACTCAAATACTCTGTCCATACAAAGATGTCTGAAGAAATTTGCAAGAGTCAGCTCTGTGACAAGCTGCTGTCTCTGTGTTTTGCCACAGAGGCTGTCTTCACCTGGATAAAACAGACAATAGTAATCCTGTAGATTAGCTGTCAAGCCTTACCCTGAGGCTACTGCTTTTGTGTGGGATGTGGAAAAAGAATTTCTTACTTTCTCTGTCACATAAAACTATAATTTCTTTTTTAGCTAAGCTTTACTTGAAATGTTGGCCAAAAGGCAATAGGGCATGATGTGCAGTTCCTCAGTTGCGTGGGAATTTGTTTTGTTGCCTGGATGTTAAGGACATTTGGCACAAAATGTGCTTGGATTAATAGAGCTGACCCAGAATCTGCTCTGTCAATATGCAGATCTGTCTTAATTTCTGATGAGACTGGAATAAGATCCCGGTTCCCTACCCGTGAGGGAAATGATAGTCTGAAACTTTCTGTGCCTCAGTTAATTTCTGTCTTGGTGTCTTTCAGTGCCAAATTGCTGTTGAAAGGAAATGCATTTGGTATTTGCTTAGAAATTCAAATATAAAGAAGTAATTGAGTAGCTTGCTTATGTTTGTGAAGACACGGTCTGATGGTGGTTTCAAAGAGGTTTGAAGAGTAGGGGTTGCATCTGTCGTGTTACTAGTCTAAATTGTCGAATCATCTTTTGATATAAGGGCTGGGTCTCTTGTAGAAATCTTCAGAAGTCAAACCTGTGGGAAGTGAAATGCTTACTGGTTTGCAGATCACAAGGAAACTAGTTAATGTAAGTACATTATTGGTTGGGGATGTTGGTGTTACCGGGCTCTTACTGATACTAATGGTCCATCTTAAGCTGTTACAGAGTCTCTTGCTATTTAGAAGCACACCGCTCATAGTTCCACCCTCTGACTGGATTGTTTCTTTAACCTAGCCATCAAACTTCTTAATCCCTCTGTGTCATCCTCTTTGTTATCTTCCCTTTGGTTCTGGTGTGAAGATCATTTAGCTAACTCCACATCCTTGCATGTGGGCAAATACCGCCTTGTGCTGTCTCTTGTAAGTGATGCTTACTTTATTTTTAATCTGGCTTCTTTCAGAACTAGGCTCGTGTGGTGTCACTCCCAGTTAATCCCTTCCTTTCCTTTCTCTCCCTTCCTAAATGATTCTGAATGTGAATCACACCTGACACAAGAGCATCAGTGACAATTAAGTAAAAGTGAAAATCTGTATTTGGCTACAGGAGAGAAAAACAGCTTTGTGTACCCTGAGCTGTCCTTAGAGAAGGCAACAGGGAGAGCTCAGCCCATGGTTTTGCTTGCTGACTAGTGATGTATACACTGCTGTGCTTGGCCCAACCAGCCAGCGATGTGTGAGGGGTTGGAGAACGGGTCTCTGAAGTTCAGAAAGGCTTGGGAGTGTTGAAATGGGGCCATAAAAGCTACTGGAGGTGTGTAAGGCTCTGCTCATCGCAGAATCTCCTAGATTGGAAAAGACCTGTAAGATCATGTAGTCCAATCATTAACCTAACACTGACAAGCCCACTGCTTAACCGTGTCCCTGAGCACTGTATCTACACAACCCTTAAATACCTCCAGGGATGGGGACTCCACCACTGGGGTACTTAAGTAAGGACATGAGCAGGTCTGTGTGTGAAAGAGGCAAAGAAGCGAGTGCTGCGGAGACCTGGAGACATGCAGAGGACTGGAAGTTTTGAAGGGGGGGTGTAAGGAAGAGTCATATTTATTGCAGGAGGTGTTTGAGTAGAAATTCATATAGCTGCTGCTGTTCATAAATAGTTTGCTGCTTTTTTTTGTGGGTTTCAATTTCTGAATCTGGTTTCAATATCTAAAATTGAGTAGATGGACTGAAATATGATGTTTTGACCATGCACATATGTGGATGTAGAAGTGGAGAGTTCTCAACACTTGTTTCAATCACAGTAAAGCCATGGCGGGGCAAGCACGCCAATCAAAACTCTGTGGTAATAATAAAAGGCATGCACAATTGAGGAGTCAGTGCAAGGATGGGTAGCTGATGTACAGAGTCCACGTACTTTAGTTTCCCACAGCAATTCTGTGTAGTGGGCACAGGCGAAATGTCAGTGACTGTAGTGTAGGTCAAGTGGCAGCTTTAGCATTTGTGTGTCTATATGTTTGGCAGAATTTCATAGTTCTCAAAAAAAACAGAGTTCTTAAATGGATAAATTGTCTCATCTATGCTGACTGTGACAATAATGCATTTTTCTCTTAGGATCCTACTTTCAAACCATGCCAGATGAAGACCCATTTTGTACTTCCCTTCCCAGTGAACTACATCGGGGAATGCATTCGAACAGTTCCCTATGCCACTGCAGACTATGCAAGGTGGGAGACGGGATCCGCAGGGAGCTTCTCGGTGTGTTGCATAGCACAAACCTAAATGGAAAGCGTTAGACCAACCACAGAAAATGGAGTGTCCATAGAAAATGCTTTGCCGTGCGTTTGTCACAAATTCCTTATGGAGCAATCTTTGCATGGCTAGGTCCAGAAATGCCCTGGTTTGTAAATGCTGAGATTAAATAACGAGGGGCTGCTGTCCTCTAACTTCCAAATAAACAGCTCTGCCTGCCTGGATGTGTCCGAGTTGACAATCCTATTGCATGTGAGACAGTTTAGGAGGCTGCTCTCATATTTCGTTAAATGAAATAAATGGAAATTAGTCAAGGAACGTTCCAAAGCAGTGTCACTCTTAGCTGAATAACATGACACCATTCTGTTATTAAATATTGAGAATTGTTGTAGCTTACAAGAAGCAATGCATTGCAAATGGGGGATCTTTGTGAACTTCAGAGGAAGTTGAGAATATTACAGTTGTCGAATTCATTTAACATCTCTGCTGTTGTTGTTTCTCTCATTACAGCCTTCGAATTCTTGCACAGTTGATGACAGCTAAATTCCTGCATAGAGAAATCAGAGAGAAAGGAGGGGCTTATGGTGGAGGTGCTAAGCTTAGCCACAATGGTATATTCACTTTCTACTCCTACAGGTAACAGTAGGTTCGTTCTTTCCTGTTCACGTCCGAGGGCATCGCTGACTGCACTCTCGTGTATCTCTTTTTGACTTAGTTGTAGCTCTCTTTCAAGATCAAGCGAAATAAAAAGAATGTTGAATCACAAGAAAGTGATTCAGTGCTGATGATGTTCAGATGAGTTGCTTAAGGTATATCAGTTTTGTTGATGAACGCCTCCTTGCTTTCTCTGGTTGCTGTCCTTAGGAAAGCTAAATTACCTCTGCTGGTAGCAGCCGTTGTGTCGCTGTACTTAGATGTTTACTGTCTCGGTACCAGATTTATGTAAAACTGGTTTTCGCTTGTTTCTTCCTGGGTTGAGGAGGCCCTAAAAATGGGAATTCAAGACTATTCTAATTTGAGACCAGAAAGTAGAATGTTGTTGTTCCGCATGGTCCTGGGTTTGATTTTACGCAGCTTCCATTGGTGGCTGTGGCTGGAATCATCAGAGATCTGTCAGAAAGTATTGCTGATGAAGAGCTAGAACTGCTTTCTCCTCGTTTTCATTTCTGTTTTTTTGGCCAGTCCAGAATAATTATCTTGCATTGGTCTTATCAAAGGTCTTTCGGATCAAATTTGAACTGGAGATACTAAAGACTAGTCATAATCCCCACTAAAAATGTTATGTGGCTGGAGTCCTGGCTTAAATCGGTTCCCTAGACTGGAGGCAGCCCAGCACAGTGCCTGGTCAGGATTCCTAGATAAAATTTGAGCAGCCTTCCCTCTCTGTGAAGCTTCAACGTGTTGGGACTTGTCTTGGTTAGCATTTCACTGGTTGGCTAACCTGTTGCACCTGTTTTACAGAGAGCAGGAACGGGTGTAGCAGGAAACACAACTTGGAGAAGATAGGGCATATCATACATATTTCTGCCATAGATATTAACGGCAGCTGTGCTTGCTAAGCTCTTGCAGCAAATTGATGGTGCATCGTAAACAGTGCTGGTTTACCATCTCTTTAAATACCAGCTCTCTACGCGCTGCCTTGGAACTACTTTTAGCCAACTGAACTTGCTGCATTTGTGTATCTAAAATGCAGAATACGCCTGGTTTGCAACACTTCTTTCTGCTGGAAAAAAAAACCAAACTCTCTTTTTGTAAGCAAAAAGGAAGTTTATAATTTGGTTTAATCCCCATGTATGTATGTTTGTATGATGGTTAGTAAACTATGAATGAAGTGAGAACAAAGCAATTGCAGTATTTCATTTTGTAAGACTACAGTAATTAATTTTACTCTTTTTTTCTTTCTAAGAGACCCAAATTCATTAGCCACCTTGAAAACATTTGAAAAAGCAGTTGAATGGGCCAAATCCGGAGAATTCACCCAACAAGATATCGATGAAGCTAAGCTAGCAGTATTTGCTGCTGTAGATGCACCAATAGCTCCTTCAGATAAAGGTATATTCTTGCCAGCCTCCCAGTGCTGCGAGTATTTATCTTTTTTATTATTTAAATTTAAAGGGAAGAAAATAGTTTGCTAAACTGTATCATATGATAAAATTTGTACTCGGCAGATGTAAGACAACTGCAGTTTCAACGAAGCAGTCAGTCCCTGTTGCTCCCTTTCAGAAATACCGCACACGTTCAGTCTCTCTGCTGAAGTTTTCGTGCTCATACTGCTCCTTGGTGTCAGGTGTTACAGCTCGGAGATGGAGGTGGATTAAAGAAACAATTTTATGTTTGGAAAGGGCATTAAATGCAAGCAAATAAAAAGAAATACCGGTCTTCTGATTCAAAAAAAGTTGAAGGATTATTTTCCTGACACAAGTGTGCGTATTGACTGTGAATGTCACTAACCTTTTGAGCATTACTCTTTTGAAGAAGTTAAAGCATAAAAGCCTGCCTGCCACGGTGGAGGGTGTTATCTTCTCTACATATCTGCATACTTAATGATGGTTGTTAGTATCTCCACATCTTTTCAGTTCGCTCACACATTGCTTTGCTTTCCTCACTTTTCTTTCCCTCCCTCCCTCATTCTCAGCTTAATTTCAATCCAAGGCTTGCTAAATTAGAATTCCTTTCCTATACACAAAGGAATTATGTTAAAATTAGCATTATTTTAATATGTACTTGTATTAACACTAACTTATTAAAAAAGAAAACTTAAAATTAAGCTGACTTTCAGCTAAGGAAACTTGGTTTTGTTCTGGGCAATTAAGAAGAGAAATAATTTTAGATGCCTATGAGTGAAATGCATCCGTATTGAATGTCGGTGTTTGTGAGAGCAGTGGTTTACATTCTTTGCTATTTGAACACGCATCTTAGCAGAGCTGTGGCAGATGTAGTGAGACACTGAATAGAGGAACATTGTTCAGCAGGCCTGGAAGCTCTTGTGGAGAGAAACACCCGTCCCTTCGTGCTACTGTTGTTTCGATCGTTGGCCCTGCATCAGGACCTTGCTTAACTTTGCAGTCAGCCCTGCTTTGGGCAGGAGATTGGAGTAGGTGACAGATGTCCTCCCAAGCCACCTTTTTTCCCTCTGATTATTTGCGTGACAAAAAGCTTTTCTGTGATTACATTGGAGTTCTCTGGTTGTTCATGGACCTATAATATTAATTTTAACATTAACATTAAAATACTGTAGGCAAGTATTCCAACAAAAAGGCGACCAAACCTTTGTCTTGCGCGTGTACTACAACTGGTTGCACATTTTAAGTTTGTTCTTATAAGCCACGATAAAAATAGAAGCTTCATGAAATGCAGTTTGGCTAAAATGTTAGAAAGTACTGAAACTCTTTAGAACAAATCGTGTTACAGTGTTTTAGGTTTTCTGGACCACCATTATGTTTAGATTTTTGACAAACTAAATCAGTTGCCAGAATAGAATATGAATTATTATTTTTTTTCCTAAATAGGAAACTCTTACCACCTCAGAAAATTAATTTACCCAATTCTAACCTTTGATGTTTGATTTCCAGTGGGTTATTGTCTCAGAACAATGGCCTAATGGTAGTCTCTATTCTTCCCTTCCAACACATGTACTGCCTTAGTTTGCACTCGTTCATGCACTTGGTTATAAGTGAGATTCCAGTGCACCAACATAGTATGTGGGTTTCTCTTCTTCTTTTTCCTAGGAATGAATCATTTCCTGTATGGGATTTCAGATGAAATGAAGCAGTCGCACAGAGAACAACTTTTTGCTGTCAACAGTGATAACCTGGTTGATGTATCAAACAAGTAAGTCTGTGCTCAATTTAGGAAAATGTTTACTTGAAAAATAAAACAGAAGCCTAATCTGAAGAAAACTGTTTGTAAAAGTTGTCATGTTTCATAATAAAGTTCTTGGGTTTCTTCCCTTGGCCTTCCATACTACTTTCACTATTTGCTTTTGTAACCTAGACAGAGATGTTAATTATATCCTGCTTCTTGCATTTTAGCAGATGTAACTCCCTTCTGCGTTCCCAGTTTGTTTTACTTTTGAAGGGTCCACAAACTGTCTGGAGAGAGTATGCTCAGACATCCAGCTCCCGGCTCTGTGAGCTGGTTCTTCCAGACTCGTATTTGGTGCTTCTTTAGGCTTCTGAATGCCTCTTTAGACTTAAGAATTCCACTGCTGAAGAATCGAAGGAGATAAAATAGTTACGGCAGTGTCTTAAGAGACTGTTGTATTGTGATGACTGGAGAAGAACACTAAATCCAAAAGATGCTCTAAAAGCAAACAATGGGTACATATCAAACAGCACTTTTTCCTGAGATGGGAGTATTTTTAACTTGTATAGCAGAGTTACAGATAAATGAATGCAGCAGTTTCTCATTTGTTTCTGTTTTTTTCTTGCAGATATCTTGCTGCTGGGAAGAGCACTCGAGGTCAAGCTGTACTTGGCCCAGAAAATGCAGATATCACCAAAGATCCCTCATGGGTCAAACGATGAATTGGGGCTGAACATCAAAACTAACACAAAACAAGCCAATCTGTGTGATATGTAATTAGTTTTTTGTAGTAGCTTTTAACTGTGCTATGGTCCAACTTAAATGTTCATTGCTGCTTTTAAGTGTCCAACAAACCAGTTAAAAGCTGTCCTTGAAACAACTACGTGACAACTTTTCTAACCATACAGTATTTGAGAGGAAGAATGATTTCCTGTTATGGCACAGACAGACCTTAATATTTTACCGAAGACTCACTCCTCCAATCACATATAAGTATTATATAAATTAAATATTTTTGTATATGTAAAACTCTAGAGTTTTAAATGGTGTTTGTTTGAAATAATGTCTGCTGTTGGATATAAAAAACCTATGTCTCATACTGACAGATTTCATTCTTTGGTGTGGTAACTCCAGATTCCTTTGCATAAGCCACCTGCAGGTGGAGGAGCTTTGTGCCATTCCATTCCACCTTCCATCAAGCCAGGGCTGTAGTGGGCAAATCATGAATCAATCAGTGTGTACAGGTTATTTTTAAGTTCAGCTTATTTTGACAGTTTAGGCAATGTTCAGACATTTTGTCGAGGTCCAGTTAACAGATAAGCTGGCATGAGGAAACACTACAACTGTCTTTGTCAGCCTCATTTCAAAAATCAGTTTTACCCTTTTTCATCATTATGGGTTGTTTTTTTTAATTGTCTTGAAGAAGCTGAGAGAAACATCGAGCAAGGACCAGATGACATCCATCTGAATCTCAAGTTGTTAAAGCTTCCCCCTCGCCCCCCCGAAAAATAGTTTTAATCATCCCTGTACAAGGAGAAAGGATTCCGAGTCCTAGCCTAATCCAGAAGCAGCAACGTGAACCAGCTTACCCTGCTGTGACTGCTTCCTCCAGGGTCAGGGAAGAAGGGCAGTTGCTTTTTTCCTTTACTGGAGTGTATAGAGAATCCTTCATCAAGTGTTATTCCCCCAGTTGTTTAAAAGCAGGTGAATACAATTTCTGACAAGTCACTCGTGATGTTTGCAACGGTACTTTATTTCACTTCAGATACATTAAGCACATCCTGTAACTCAAGACAAAGCTAGCCATCTACACTTATTTTTTGGGTGTAAGTACTCTGAAACAAAGTGCAGTAGGTGAGTAACTTACAGAGTGCATAGAAGGGGTGTTGCACTTTCTGTTAAAGGGCAGTATCAGTAAATGGTGCTTATCTATTAGATGCTAGGGTTTGCTTCAAACATAACACAAATACAGGACAAAATCTCTGTGACATCTGAATGTCTTGGTTCACATAAAGTGCTGGTACAATAATTTAAATGTTACAAAACAAAGCTGTAACGATTCTAAAGCATTGTTACTCACAATGTGCATCTATTACAATACTCTAAAAGTGATGTCTTTAGATGGCTCCGGTTTCTGCTTCCTTTGGGCTGTGCATAGCAACATGCTCCAGCTGTCCTGAATCTGAAACATCATAACTAGTCTTGTACTTGGCCAGGATTTTCATCAGTGGTCGCAGCTTCAGCCACCATTGCTCCTTGGGAATCCTGTGCCTGTGGAAGAGGTGTGGTGAGGAAAAAAGAAAAAAGATAAGGCGATTTACTTGGTAGCTAGGACCAACACATTTTGTAGGTCATTTGACAACATTAAGAGTAATGGCCCACCGTATAAATAGGATCAGATATTGACATCCATGGTAGGATGAAAACACTGACCCCAAATGGGGAGAAATACGGACAGAATACTGAAGGAACTAATAGATTTTATTGTAAAGATGTTCTTTATAGGTAAATATAATACCAAATTGGGTGCAGAAATGCTGCCCCACTAAACTGTGGCAGAAGTAATTCGAGGCATTAGAGCAAAGACAATTTTGAGAATGTTATTTAAAAGGACAGTGGAGTCCCAGAATTCTTAACAAGAGACTTCCAAGTATAAGGCAGATGAAGAGAAAGCATGAAGAGAGTTGTTAACGAAGACAAGTGAACAATCAAAGTGAATCACTGGCTGATTATAGGGCAAAGACAAAAGTGGAGTAAAACGGTTGGCAAATGCTGTGTGTCAGCACTGTGGAGAAGATGTTTGTTTGATGTGGTGGAGGGAAGCCTGTGTTGAGATGTTTAAAATGTAAGCAGCATATACGTACACAAAGTCTGTTTCATTCTTGAGCTCAGCCACAGGTTGGAAAACAAGGTTGCGTCTACGCATTCCCAGCAAACAAACTGAGTCATCGGTGTTGGCAAATACTTTTCCTAAAAAGAATGAACAAATTCAGGATCTTTCTTACTCACACTTGTAAGGGCAAATACCCTTTTTCTGTAATTAAATTGAACAGGGAGCTTACAGTAGCTTAATTCCAATTACTGAATATTTAATGTAATGATAAAACATCAATTAGTACTTTAATAGGGTTAGGAGATCTTCACTTTTTTAATTTAGCTTTGGTGATTAGCAATGAAAATACAGTGTAATTAAGCAACAATGAAACTGAATTTTAACATCAAGTTTTAAATTAGATTTTAGTAAAAAACATTTTACAAAAATTCCCAAAGAAGACATATTACCTTCTTCTGTATCCCATGTAGCCACCATGAAACAAAAAGGAAGAACAGATGTAACTATATAACCATCAACTCCTTCATGCATGAAAAACTGCAATCACACTAGCATTTTTTAAAGAAAGATAAGAAAACAGCTATCTGAATTATTGATCTCACTTGAGGGGAAATCTTCTTACAGTAGGAAGCACAGCAAGGCACTACTGAATAATAAAAACATAATCGAGGGAAAGAAGTATGTTGACTAACTAATAAACATTCACGTTTGTGTAGTAGAGTAGCTTTATATCCTGAGAGCTAACCAAAGGCAGAGACAAGAGATAGCACCAAATATTTCTGCACCTTTTCGGTAGGTTTCTTGCAGTTTTTTGGAGATCCACTGCATAGCTTTTGCAGAAATTTTTGTCCCGAAGTTTCTATCAAATGGTGAAGGTGCACCACCCTGTGTGAAAATTTAACTGTGTGTTAGTTTAGTTTTTGAACAACCATTTGTGTCTTTATCTTATTAGTCATCTGTTAATGGCCTGCTCTGCCTCTTAGCTCCACTTCCCCCCACCTAGGAAAACAACCAACCAATAACCCCACCACGCAAATCAAGCTAAAATATGTAAAATTTGTGTTAATCCTCACTGAATCGATAATACTTTTCACTTAGATAAACGGAGGGCACTTTCTTCCACTTGCCCCTGGTGCTGATCATTCCGCACCACCCAGCTACCACACTGCCACGGGGTGACCTGTGTTCTGCGTAACATAAAACCCGCAAGAGGTGACGGAGGGGTGCCAGAGGGGGCCTGAGGAACACAAGTGCTGACACTCTGTACCTCGGCAGCCTGGGAAGCGTAGCGCTCTATTGCCACTAGAACAAGGAAGGTCACAGTGCCCTGTGTGCAATATTAGGGTGAAACAACTGTGCTGGGACTTCATAGACTAGTAATCACATTATTTCTTCTTTTTTGGCTATTTTCATTCCAAGTATTACAAAAGCCTTTCTATGGTTTTGGGAGCAAAAGTATTGTTTTGGGGTTTTTTTAAACCCTCTGTCTATATTATATAAAGTCTGACTTTTCTGTCCATTTTCAGTGTGGCAGATGGGACCGAATCACATGTGAAGTAGTTCCAAACTACTATCCAAAGATGGTTTGACTAACGCTGGTCTTGACCTTCAAAATAAACTTTGTGAAATTTTCTGCATAAAGTGCCAAATGTTGAATAATCAAAAATTATATATGAGTAAGGGGAACATACATACAACTTGAAATGACTTAAAAGGAAGGACAGTTCTTTCACTACTAGTACTTGAGAAATTTGGCTCTATATGTATTTTTTACTCTACCTCAGTCTTGGTGGTTAGTGTAGCCAAATTAGCAACTTACTATTTGCCCACTAACAAGCACTATACTGAGATAAAGAGATGGAAGGTACAAAGACCACAAGGAGTAGCTCACTACTGTCTCTTCTACAAGAACAATCTATCTGCACATATTTTCTTAACAAAATCTCATCTCTTCCAGGGTTCAGAAGCCCAATACATCACAGATGGGCAGGTAAGTGTGTTCTAGGGATGCATTACAATAATAATAAGATAGCTGTATTATCTATTAAAAAGTGTAATTGTTTATTAATATAGATGGGAGAGGAATAAAAATGAGAATCATTAAGAATCCAATGTGTTTTTTTCCTAGATTTTTAAGAAGGAACTACAAATATAATCCTAACAAAAACTTCTGAGTTACCTACAAACAAAAATCCACACCCTTTTTTTTATCTTTAATCCCGAGTCAGACGTGCTTGAAATGCTTGAATAGAGTATGCTCTTTGCTCATACAAAGTTAAGCTTGACTGTAACTTTAAAGTCATTTTTACCTGCTGCATGTGGCCCAATACGTTTTTTCGACAGTCAAACACTCCTTTTCCTTCTTCAGAATACAGCTGATAAATGAAGTCAGTTGTGTAGTTCTCATTGCAATTCTCATTTCTGTAACAATTAAGGCCAGACACAGTTAGCAAATTTACTATTAAGTACTGGATGTCTTTCAGCTACTGAATGACAAATGTTTTCCCATTATCTTGATACCAGTAATCATGGCTTGGATATTTTCATCTCATCACATATGTTCACTTTTATGTAATGTGCTCCTGATTTTGAAGTCTGCATTACTTTTAGTACACTGACATCACTGGCAGGTCACTTGGAACCCATTGTTGATTAAGGTAGTGAAAAATATCATTTTAGGTCTGACATGTTCATTATGCAAAGGAAAAACTGCAATAAACCAAAAATTCATCGACATCCAAAGTCATAATTTTGCCCTTTATAAAAGCAAGGATAGAATCACAGAACCATAAAATGATCTAGGTTGGAAAGAACCTTGAAGTCATCGAGTTCCAACCCCCCTGCCATAGGCAGGGACACCTCCCACTAGACCAGGCTGCCCAAGGCCACGTCCAGCCTGGCCTTGAACACCTCCAGGGATGGGGCCTCAACAACCTCTCTGGGCAACCTGTTCCAGTGCCTTACCACCCTCAAAGTGAAAAACTTCTTCCTAATGTTCAATCTAAACCTGCCCCCTTCCAGTTTGAAGCCATTCCCCCCTTGTCCTATCACTACATGCCCTAGTAAAAAGTCCTTCCCCAGCTCTCCTGTAGGTCCCCTTTAGGTACTGGAAGGCCGCAATAATATCTCCCCGGAGCCTTCTCTTCTCCAGGCTGAACAGCCCCAACTCTTTCAGCCTCTCCTCATAGGAGAGGTGCTCCAGCCCTCGGATCATCCTCGTGGCCCTCCTCTGGACACGCTCCAGCAGGTCCATGTCCTTCTTATGTTGGGGACTCCAGAGCTGGACGCAGTACTCCAGGTGGGGTCTCACGAGAGTGGAGTAGAGGGGCAGAATCACTTCCTTTGACCTGCTGGCCACACTTCTTAGGTTGTTCATTACCAATATTGTAAGCGTAGGATATTTTCTCACCCTAGTCATATAACTAGTAGAACCTGTACAAATATAAGAGTATCCTCATATGATTTATTGTGGTATTGATTTTTCAGCCCTTTGCTACTTGGCATACTGAAAATAAATGCTCAAGAAAGAGAGAAGCTACAGCCCGATTCATGCTGCCTAAGAAGGTATAATTTTAAAACATGCTAGTCAACATATTTTAAATGTTTTGATTTTTGAAAACTATTTTAATCTGTGTTATCTCCTAAAATCCAAGTAGGATTTTTATAGTAAAGGCCATACTATATGTGTACACATGTATGCTAATTTTCACATGATCTATAGTAAGAAAGAATTTACAATAAAAGACAAAGTTGATGAGAAAATAAGCTGAAAATAGGATGAAATATTAGATTGTAGAGCAAATATATTTACATAGAAAGAAGTAAGTTTTGGACCTGAGCATCCAGACAGCTGCCAGACATGTTCTGGAGCTACAACTTAGTAAGAATGTCATGCTAAAGGAATAATCAAGGAATATAGACTTAGAGTGTCCTTGCAAGTGGCCAAACAGCCTACTTGGCGGGAAGTGCTCAGCATCACTGATACCATCTATTAAAACTACTTTTGCCTACCTCAGCACTAGACCACGCTGGATACTGGTTTTCATTTTTTCAGTCAAGTGTTCCACATTAGCCTAGAAAAAACAAAAGTATTTTTATCAAGCCATACAGAACTCTAAAATAACTTTAATGAGCCTACATATCCTGAGAACTTCTGTAAAGTATTCCACATCAAATATTATGTGCAAATTCAAATAATCAGCAGGTTTTTGGAGATCCAGGTTAATTTACTGTGTATGAGGATTCACCTTGGGTTAAAACAAACTTCCTCCTCCATGGCACAAATAACTGATTTTAATAGCAACAGAAAGTTATTGTTCTGTATGCTATACTGGTATAGCACCAAGTTGGAAAATGTCAATGTACATAAAACTGCAGAAATTGCCACTAAAGATCATGTCTTGCCCTTACTCCCTGTCCTTGCAAAAGTCCTGTTATGGATACAGCGATGTTCTGCTGTGCTGGTACTCCCACATGTGACATGAAGAGTACAGGTCATGGAGAAATGAGTGGGGAGGAACTACAATTCATTTCACACCTCTTTTCTTTTCAGGATATTTCTATCTGTTTAGCTTTGTATTTGACCATGACCGCAGCTAGTGCCAATTACCTGAGAAGTGTAAAGGCCTTGTAGACAAATTCCATACCAGCTTACACCCTAATCTGTAATCCTTAAAGCCTGAGATCTTTATTTTAGTAAGACCTCCAAACATGCTTCAAACAGTTGTGGTATCAAAGTCAGTATCTAATACACCTTACATACTATTCGACTTCTGACATGAATAGCCATCTAACACAATGGAAAAGGTATTCCCCCCCCCATTTTTGTTTTTCTTTTAAAACTGCCCAGGTCTGTTCATTTACATGTAATTTGAATTTCAATCAGAATAATTAAAATGACACAATTCACCTAGTAGTGTTTAATGACATAAAATAATTTTGTCAGTTAACTGAGTCTGATGCCAAGAATAATTGTTATATGTTCCTTTATATAATACGGCATCAGAACCGGCATAATATGAAAGTGCTACTGACAAATGTAGCTTTTGGATGTAATCTACACATTTGGGGGTTTTGTAACATGAGCCATATACTTCAAACATACACATTATGCTACATATGTACCACAATTTTAGGATCTACTTAAAAATTAGGAAAACATTTCTAATGCTGTATACCTGGAGCTCTCGAATATCAAACTGTTCTTCAAAGATATAAGCAGCATCAGCTCCTGCCGCAAGGGCCCCCATATTAGCCAGATAACCACAATAACCACCCATGGTCTCAATGATGAATACACGACGCTTGGTACCACTGGCCGACTGTTTGATGCGATCACACGTCTAATCAAGGACAAGATATTTAAAGTTTAAATTAAAAAGTCTGAATTTCTATGTTTTTACATGTCACGCGATTATATGTCGCTTAGTGGTAAAAAAGTTTAAAGAATTTATAAAAAATACATTCTTAAAAATTCCAACATAGCATAATCCATTTAACTATAATAATTACCAGATAAAGTAATTCTTATATATCATACATTGAACACCACAATCAAAATAAAATGTTTTGGTACTATCAACTCATATTTGCTTCCTGCAAATACTAAAACAAGAATTAAATTTGGTGTGTGCATGGAATTAAAAGTTGTGATAGTTCTCTAACAGAGATACAAATAGATATAAAGGAGCTTTTTAATTGGCTCTGCTATGAGTAAGTTTCTCTTCTTTGCTTTAAATCTATTCATTACTGAAGAGTTTATTTCTTCTTAGTATTGATTTTAAAATTCACTGCATTCCCAACCATACTTAACAGTTACAGTTTCTTAAACATAAGCCCTGAGCATGTATTGCCCTATTGTTTACTTTCCAATAATTATATCCACATAAATATAATTCTTTCAAGCACTACCAGAGCTATTTTTTAATTTATTTTTTTTATTAATAGGTACATACTTACTATAAAAAGACTGCCATCTCCACTTGCATCTTACTCTAACCAGCATAAGAAATGTTCTCTACAAAGAGATCTATTGCTTACATGCCACCAACTAACACTAATATTTATTAAGAGCTGCCTAAGAGACTTAGAAAATAACAAAGAAAAACTCCAGTGTGGTAGGACCTACAAAACTTAGGAAAACATAGAAACTTAGGAAAACGCAGAAACCTAGGAACTAGGTTACTGTGCATCTCCAGATTTTAATAATAAAATGAGTTTTTCTACCCTTCAAAGTTATCTGTGAAAGCCAAGCTTTCTAAAAAAGTTTTCCAGCTGCTGGTAGTAGAATGAAATTTTCTGCCTTTTGAGAAGTTCTAAGCAAGGATGTAAACCATTAGTTGCTTTTGGGATTATTCACTTTAGAATTATTTAGAAGGATTTCTATTCTTGACTATACAAGACACAGTAGAAACTTTTTTACTGTTCTTGCTCTCTCAGAATGACTGTTACAGAAATACCCAAACACAAAAATGGCATAGATGGATTTCAAAGATTCATTAATTTACATACTACTCCACAGGCTGGAAAGGCCAAAGCTCAAACACCTGATTCAGGTTTCAGAAGTTTTAAACTGGAGGCATGGTGACTCTTCAGAGTACTTTTGGAATTCCGTTGCAGTTGAACTTTGATATGAACTGAGCCAGGTTCATGAAAAATCCGATATTCAAAACTTCACTAAATCAAGTGTTCTATTTTTAGCATAAACTAAACATTCTAACCATAATGAAATTCAATATACAACCATTACTACTTTATTTCTTACTGACAGCATTACTGAAAGCTGTACAAATTGCAATTAAAATTAATAATAAAATACTGAAATAAAAGGAAGCAGGAATATATGTGATCACTTTTCTCCCATTTGTGTTTTCACTTTTACAGGTGCATCACCATTAGAAGTGATATCTGTCATAATTAGCAGACTTAGCCTGACATTTATAGAAGTAGGTAAGGGGGAAGCAGCTAATGGAGTGGTAAAAATACCCGTGTCATGCCTACAAACATATTGCTAAAATTTATCCACACTACATCTTAGGTCATCTTCACCTCAGGGATGCTGTATTGCATCTCCCAAGGACCAGACCATCATGTATTCTGACACAGCTCTCTCAATCATCTACTGGAGCTTTTTCACCCTATATAAATAAATACCACTGCATCACAGCAGCAAAACAAACCTGCATTTCTCAAACCCCTGGATCTCTATTCTGACTTTCTTGGCCAATTAATTCATAGTTATACGGATTGATAATGTGAGGTTTGATAAAACACAGAGCTGTTCAGAGGTTTACTCATCTGTTTGCATTAGGCTTCAACTCAGTTCCCTGTGCTGTGACTCCAGCAGACTCAATAGGACAGTAAAGAACTTCAAGACTTCATACAGCATTTATACCCAAGGGAAAAAGCTATGGCAGACTAAAACTAGAAAACTGATTGTTCTGACTTAAATGGAGAACTTATTCGTAGCAAGTTCTGGCCTCTAACTGTTCAGTTAGCATCAGTGACAGACTTAACTGCTTATACTATGCATGTATTTATAAGCACTTAATATATGTTAAGCCTAATGCAGTCTATGGGATTATTCGTGTGTTTGATGTTAACCATATACTTAAAATGCTCTACTGCACTGAGGTCAGTCATTAGCCCATGCAATAAATGTGGCATTTATTTTTAAAACATGTGCTTTCTTCTTTCATCTAAGTAATGCTGAGGAGCTATGAAAGATAATAAACAAAATCAAAGCAAGCAAAATATTTTATTTTCAGTAGAAGCAAATGTCCTAAGCACTAATGCAGCAGTCTTGGATAAAAAACAGAGCCCCCGAGAGTTAAATATCCAACATAAATAATTTTTATTAGGTTAATCTTTAATCAGCCTTGGAAAACTTCTTAAATATAAAACATATAAAACAACAGTAACTGAATTATTTTAGAAAACTAGACATTTCAAGGTCTTTAGGGATCCTCATCTTATGTACTTTATCATTTTAACTTTTAAAAGATATGCAGTCTTACCTCCACAATAGCATTCAAGGCAGTGTCAGCACCAATGCTAAAGTCTGTGCCTGGCACATTGTTGCTAATAGTAGCAGGCAACACACAGATAGGTACGCAAAACTCCTCAAAGCGGGAACGTGCCTCGTGTAGCTGCAGACAACTCTCATAGGCCTGAAGCAGTGGTACAAGTATGAGTGATACATTCCTTGTCTTTGGATTGCTCTGCTAATGACTCCTTGCATGTGATGGTAAATTTGGCTGTCCATTGGCCCAAGTAAATACAATTGGTGAGATTATTTGGGGGGGATATCCTGTACATACCACAACAGTGCACTGGGGTTGCATTGGCACAATGCTCTTTGAAGAAATGCAGAAGATTAGTGCAAGTTAATACAGAGTGAACGTGAAGTGTGCACAGCATAGAGGTCTGAAGCAGTTGGGCAGAAAAGGACAGCATAAAGGTAGATGGGAAATCATTCCACAAGAAACCACTTAAAGAACCAAGTTTGATACATGTTAAGGAGTTTAGAAAGTTAACTAGTAAACCACCTACGACTTGAAAGAAATGCTTAAAGAAAGATGCTTTTTTAAAAACTATGTTATCCTATAAAGTAAAGACACACATCTATTTCCACCAAGAAAAAGGAAAAAAAGTTTTGCCTATGCCTTCCAAGATTCTGTCAACATCACACATCTGCCTCTATGCACATGGAATGGACATAGACCCAGAAAAATCCAGGAATGTGTGCACATAGATAAGTTAATAAAAGTTTGCAAGTACAGTTCAAGGATTCTTTGAAAAGGAGCTGTAGGTCTTTGGGAAGATTCCAGACAATACAAAATAAATCATCACGTCAAAAGAATTAGGTGTTCCTAATATATGTCAAAATAATACTTAAAGGTTAAGATTTTGCAGCTGTTTTAAGTCAGTAAACTTATTTTTTAGTTACACTATTCCAATTATTTCTAAACTAAAGCAATCAGCATCTCTCATGATACGTGGCAATTTTTCAAATTGCTTATGTAATGACTCTCCAGAAGAAAGCCTGATTACATAGTATGTTACATTTTTCTTAATATCTTTCTCCCAGAAAGTACGGATGTTCACAGAAGTCTCATCTTTTCTATTTTTCAAATCAGTTTACAGAAGCAAACTATTGCAGATCAAACTTAGATAGCTACCACACTATCTCCACAAATATTTATACAGTGACTGATTTAAGCAATAACTTAGGACAAAATGATGTGGAAAAAAAATCACCTGTGAGTTCTGCTCTCTAGATTTTTTTCCTAGACAAAGCAGATCCTATTCAGCGAGGACAGGCCACATGGTGGTAGGTGCTTAAGTGCAAACTGACTTTCTAAAGTCTCTCTCTACTCATGTATTTCATAAGTGCAAATTTCAATTAAGCTCAGTGCTAGGATGCATTTCCAGTGCAAGTCTGAAACACAATCTAAAAGACTGCACTTTCAGACCTGTAGCTCTGAGAAGCAGTATAGCCAGAAGAGCAAGAAATAGATATGGGGTTTTTTTTTGAGTGGATGAGACTTCACTGATAAAATTTCAGTAATTGCCTAGCCCAACTCAGCTCAGTCAGGCTGCTTTGAATTTTTATTTTTACTGCAAAATGAAGACGTGCACTGAATCACAGTGGTTTGGTAAGACCACATGACTTCCTGGAGGTCTGCAAAACATGAGTTTCTCTAAAAAGTTTTATACTGAGACTTTTGGGAAACCAAGTTGAAGGGAGATTTAGAGCAATAACTAACACAACTGGTTAGTCTGCATTTACGATATGTTAAGATGCAGTTAAGATATGTTTTACTTGCATTAAATATTGCCATTCTATTTGATGCAAGTGATTTCAGCAAACATACCCAAAGACTTCACCTTCACCAAGCATGAGCATTAGATGATTATATGCAACATCTTCACATCACTGCAGCAAACTATGAAAATGCTTTCAATAAAGGGTCACTTAATAATTATAAAAGGGTAAACAAGTGATCGGTGGTTTTAATAATTGCTTTACAATTATTTTTTAAAAAGAAGTACTGCAGTAAGATCATATAGGGATACTGCACTACATCAATAAAATGGTTTAATCATTTCACATCCTTTGATTATTTTTTTTCTGTTAAAAAGGGTTTTGCCATAACCAAGGATACTTTATAAAAATACATGCAGTTAAGCAAGACTGGTTTCTTGACTCTAAGTTGATCTAAATGCAAATGGCCATCAAATGGGATGCATTTACTGCCCTAGCTCCACATCCAGCTGTTGCTAGGACTGAACCGGATGATAATTTAATTGGTTAGCTAGCTTGGCCAGGCTTATTTTCAGCTTCCTAATAGACTAATATGGAGTCACGTATGCCAGTACCAGCACCAGGAGGGTACAGGAGTCTGTGTTTTTCAAGGAAACTGCATGGAGACTGCATTAAGGCAATCCAACTGTAGCTTTATTCACTCCTCAGTGAGAAAGGGTTTTCGTGTGCTGTTTGCTATTCTTTTTCTCGCAAAACCAGTTGATCACCCTGTATCCCCTTCCCTCTGATGAAAGGGCAAGATTTTCAGAAAAACAGAAAACGAATTTCAGCATCTTCCTTTTTCAGGTTCTATTTTGCTCCATCTCCAGCTGATACCTTTTCTTTTTATTTCCCCATTTACATCTGTATCTCCTAAATCAAATGAATATTCTTCCATACCTTGTTCTGGTTTATTTCTCTTTCCACCAGTTTCCTCTAGCCCATCAGTGGGCTTTGTTTTCAAATTAAGTTTTCATCCTTTCCATTCTCTTTCCATGTTCTGTAGCTGAAAGAGTCTAACTCATTCTGTTTAATTACAGAGAAGGTTTCTGCTTTTTAGTTTCACCTGCAAAAAGTATTGCTAATGCCTCTTTTTGATCATTAATAAGTAATCCAACTTTCATTTAAAAATAAATTTCTATCCTTCATGATTATGTAGGAAAAAACTTAACACTTCTTTGTTGTCACATTCCAGAGGTCTGCTATCTGAAATATTCTATTCATTTCATTGGATTAGCAACGTGAAGTTGAGAATATTTTTTATCATGGTAGGTATTTTACTGATGCTTCTTTTCACAGAAAAGTCAAAATTTGTGTTCTTATCCTGCAATCCTAAAACAATTTATTTTGTATATCTAGATATACAAGCCTTAAGCATACCCTTTTCAGGTACAGAAACCTCTAGCTTTCCCCAGGTATCTAATATTGTGGGGTTTTCATTGACAATTGTTCTCACTAATATTCTGAAAACTGAAGTGAAAAATACAGCATAAGATAAATTTAAAACACTGTTCAAAAGAGAAACCAAATTCTACTATTCAACTGATTACAAGCCTGTGTTTCAAAATAAAAATGGAAAAAATGGAGCATTTCAAGAGGGTCATAGAATCTGTTATAGAATCTAAATTCTAACTATTGAGAAATGTACCATCCACTATCTACGACTTAGGGAAAAGCACACTCTTGCTGATCTCTCATTGAGATGTTATGTATTTGTTGGCTTAGTTTTTATTGGTTTTCTTTCTAAATGCAGCATCTTAACACATTTTATCTGCAAATGTCTCACAGTACCATGTACATGCCTTGACAAGTTTCAAACAACTTAACATTGACAAGTGTCTAGTAATACCAAACACTAACAAGGCCTCATTACCCAACAGAAACGTACTTACCTTACTAAAAGTCATTAAGAACATAGAAATAAGAACAGTACCACAGAAAAACTAAATGTGATGACATTTTGGTGTTCATAAGAGGTACTAATCTCATAGCATTGAAAACTATGATGTATTTATTGACCTAATAGTGGCAATAGGAATAAAGATGCTACAAACTAGATATAATGGACATTCATGTCTACCTGCTACTTTCATTTACCACAGTCAATTGTATGACCTGTATTGAGCCTATCAGTCACGTTTAATAGAGGGCATCATCACTATTGAACCTGATCTGAACATACAGCACAGGAATGAAAGGATACATTTTTCATTATCAGTTTTAGTGAATCATGTTCAAACAATCAGAGCAGAAAACTGAAAAGATACCAAGCAGAAATGTTTCCCCAAAGCAAAAGTCTGCTTCTTCCCCAAAAAAAGAATAAAATTTAATTTTCCATTGGATTGAATCTATATCTTGCAAAATCATCACATTTTATATTTATTTCAGAGAAAAATCTAGGCAAAATAAAATGCAAATACAAGACAGGAGGTATTAGTAAAAAAAATATAATTTTGAGAAGTTTTCAACTACTGCATTGAAAATATGAAGATACTGACATTTTATTATCTAGTGAAGGCAGATGACATCTAGAAACCTAAATATAAAGCAAAACACAGCAACAAGGAGAGACTGACTGACTACGATATATCTCCTTACATGAAGTAACCTATAAAAAGAAGCCAGTTAGGTAAACAAAGTTTATGAAGGAAAGAAAAGAAGAAAAGTAGGTGTTATGCACAATCATTTTACTCACCTTAATTTGTGATCAATCATTTTGGAGAGATATTTTTATTTACCAGAACTGGAAAAAACATCAACGCTTATAACCTAAGTTGTCTATAATGAATACATTCGAGATAAATTTTATTTAGCTTACAGTCTTGTTCAAGCCAATAGTTCAGGAAACTGAAATTTCCTAACTGAAGGGTTTATTTTGCCGAGGACAAAAATATTTATGTTGGCATGGTAAAAAATAAACAAAAAACCAACAGCAAAACCAAAACAAATCAGAAACAAACCAGGTGAAAATTATTTTTGTGCTTTTGAAGTTGATAGCACTTGAGGAATCCTTCAAATTTCTGAAAATAATATCATGATTAAAATCTTCAAATACATCTAAGTGATACAAGAACTGCCATCTATTTGTCAAAAGCAACTTGAAATACTTTTCCCGCTTTACATGAGCACTATGCTCGTTATTTTTCACTTTTTAAAATGTAGTTCAATATGTACAATCAGTGAAAAATTCTACATTCTGGCTCCAACATGGACGGAGACAAAAATCAGAAAGTGGAAATTGTAATATAATATGGTAATTCGTTGTCATTCACTAAGTTATGAATGTTATATATACGTATGTATACATGTTTCTTCTTTATAAGTGAAAATGTAAATTCAATTTTGAAGACAAATGCCTTATTAGGCCTTTCCTGTGTTTTAAACAAACTATGGACACTCTGCAACTGTATTTGCAATATGTGTGTCCGCAGATTATTCTGAAAAGAAAAAAAAAAATTGAAGAAAGTGTAATATTACTGCTATTGTTTCAGAGACAAGATTACGTCAGAATATATAGAAACATAATTGATCTTCTTAGCTGAGGTGTAATGGATTAATGCTTCTTAAGTGATTGAGATGAACTGTAAATGTGCATGCCTGACAATTTAATTTGTATGGTTTGACAATGCTTTCTCTCTGAGTATAGTATTAATCAATCCATTTTTAATTTACATCATATTACTGGATTTGATTTTTTAAAAGAATATTTCATAATATGTCTCCACTGTTTTTGTTAAATCTGTTACTCGTAGAATACATGTAATTCCTACTAGAGAAATATGGATCTTACATTCTCTATTAGAAGAATAAAGATGTTACATAAATAAGGATCTCTTTCTGAACAGAACAACATTCACTCAGTGTTTCTTACAGCTAGGTATATTGATACTCTACATATAATAGAGATTTTTTTCCTCTACAGTGCACCAAATGATCATCAGGTTTTAGCTTTAGATTTCTTTCTTCCTTATACAAGAGATATATGCCATCTTATTTTGTAGTTTACAATTTTACAGGTATTGTATTTTCAGAGGAAACCTAATGGAAGCATTTGGGATGCTAAACCTTCTCTTTTTAAAATAGGTATCACAAATGTGGCTATATCAAGTAACTATTATTTTCCAGTTTACATTTCCAAAGTTCTGGTCTATAAAAATATCCAGTTCTAGCCAATTTAGTCAGTTTTAATCAGAACTGCTTCGTTAGTAAGCGCACACACCAGAATAGACTTACATCAGTTATAGTGTTCAGAGCAGTATCTGCACCAATGCTGAAATCTGAACCCGGTACATTGTTGGATACAGTTGCAGGAACCATAACCATTGGAACACAGAATTCGTCATATTTCTCTCGGGCAGCTGACAATTCCAGAAGTCCGAGGTACGCCTGTTGAGCACAGGCATTGGGTGAAAAATTAGGATGAATAAAATAAGGGCAAAATTGGAACGATAAAATGGAAAGGGCCACAGGGGGAGCCATTTCTACCACAGCACACTTCAGCAAGTCAAAGCATTAAGGAACCACTAAAATCTAACACAGACACAAAAAACAAAGCATTAAAAACAGGTATACATTTGAAAATAAACAATAAATAGCATTCATTTTCAAGGGAATATATAATTTAGACATAACAAAGTTCTTTGTACAACACAAACATACCGCAAACTAGTTCCCCAATCTTCAGGTACTGTTACTCCTCATTTAAAATCTTAGTATTCCTGAACTAGGGTCATGCCTAACAGGTTGGAAAAAATGGATGATTCATTCCCTATCAAGAAGCAATAAGCGTGTTCTCTGGGAAGAGCTGGCAAAATACGTTTCTGAATCAAGATTTCAAAAATTTATTATTTTGGTAAAACGAAATGAACATGAAATATATAAAAAAAAAAGAAAATACTTCTCTAGATCAATTACAGATTTTGAAATGCACTATGTGAGAAAGAGTGGCTTAAACAAGGAACCACAGTGCAATTACTACTAAAGGTCAAGAACTTCTGGAAGTATGTTTTAAGTATTGATACAGTACAGACTGGAACTTGCACTACTGAAGTAATAATTGTTGGGTTCTTTTTAATACAAAAATACTATCATGCTATCTCACCTCATCTATCCATCTAGCACATCCTGTTTTGCATTTCCTAGTTGCTGTCTTGAATGTCAACTTTCCACAGATATAGTGATTGACAGTACTTCTGATCCTTAACACTGTGTTGTGTATCAAATATAGTTATAACCAAATGCACTTCACATGAAGATTGGGTAAAAATTAGGAATTCTACTCTACATAGACATAATTAGACATTTCGGTGTACCTCAAATCCGCCAATAACCATAAGGGCGTTAATGTTGTTAGTGCGCATCTGGTCAGCAATCTTCTCCAAGTATTTTGCAGGAAGCGTACTAAAAATTATTAAACCAAAAGAAAAATAAAAACAACTTACAGACTCTGCAACAATAAGAACTAATTACTAAGCTGAAACAGTAAACTGAGCAGGCAGTGCAATATTTTTTTTACATATTTATCCATACAAAGAATTCTTCCTGACAACCAGTAAGGAACCATGTCAACTGTAAAGAAACTACAGGTTTGCAATCCTTTTAAGTGTAAGGACCCCAGGAAATTTTTAAGTTGAGGTCCCAACTCCCATTTTCATTCTTTCTTCAGAGCTGGTAAAGTACTATAAAGATACTCAAGTTGGAATGTAAGGATTTAAACAAAAAATAAAATTGAAGACTTGAAACATTCTGTTGAAGGAAAAGAGCACACTGGTTATATAAAATACTAGCATTCATCATATCAATTGGCAAAAATTGACGTTACCGTTTTGTACCAAGAATAGATCCTCCTTGACCAGTCCAGCCTCCAACATCTCCCCAGCTGATTTCCTTTATCTTTGAATAAAAGTAAAAAAGGAGATTCTATTAAGTAATTATCCAATGACTTCCCTTGACATGCAGCAAACACCAGGTGTTACTTAACGTAAAGCTGTTGGAACAAGTTGCTGGACACAGACAGCACCAAAAATGAACTTGGCAAAGAAAGAAAACAGCATCAAGACGTTAGCTTCATTTCTCTTGAATTCTTACCAATCCCTTTCCATTCTGTCTATTTGTTCTTTCTTCCTTCAGACGAGAATGAACCCTGCCTCCTTGTTTCATATCATGATCCTATTTCCACATCCTCTCCTACTGAATGTGAAACACAAAAATCTAAAAATAGGTCTTTGAAGTTAGTTTTGGGACCTTTGGCTCCAGTTAGCTGTAGAAGTCATAAGTCTTCATATCCAGTTTCTCCTCAGTATGCCAACTGATGCTTAACATTGAAAACAGGGGAATAGAAGAATCTAACTCACCTTGGGGGGGTGGGGGAAAGCACTTCCTCCCTCAACAAGCATCATTGCAAAGTTCCTTATGGCCATGGAGCACAGATGCAATCACTCATCACACAGAATCAGTGATTCTTCTGTTATTCTATGGAAAACCTACCATATGCTAAACATTGACCAAAATTTGAAGGCAGGATTCATCTGAACTAGCTTTGTAACTAAGCAGCATGTGATTAGCTATACTTAAGATAAATTAATCTATAGACTTGAATAGCTGAGAAATACAGTTACAAATTTGGTTTTATATATCTTTATGAAATAAAAGAACTTACAGAATCAGTTCCCTCAACAGTTATGACAGAACATACCTTCTAAGAACATAAACAAAGGTGGTGGTGTGGGATGGGGTACATACTACTATGTAATCCACACATGTCATACTGACCTTCCCTCTGGAAAAACCTTCAAATCCATCAATGACAGCAAACATTTTATGTCCTTCAGTTATGCCAACTCTCACTGCAGCTCTCACTGCAGCATTCATTCCAGCTGCAGGGGCACCAACATTTAAAACTGCCACATTAAAATTAGTCTGCAAGAGAAAAATAGTATTTAATAAGCACTTTAATTTCTACTCCATGGTTAATTTGTCTATTGTACACAGTTGCTACATATTGGAATGTACAAAAGGATATTTCAAAGCCCCTAAAACCATCCAAAATTTAAAGTTAACTAGAAGATATATACATGTATTTCCCCATTTGCAGAATATCACACAGAAACAGTTTTTAAAAAAAAAGAATGTTTGTTTTTAAATAAGACTTTATCACATTTTCATTTGGTTTGCGGGTTAAGTTATTCAGGTTTTTATATTCTAGCTCAGCTATGTTTAAGAAATGTAAAATACCCTGCGTTATTCAACCAGTTTCATGTTATCAAAGCAGTAGTTTTTTGCAAAAACACCCAGAATAGCCAAGAAAAGAGTAGGAACTGCTTCTAGCACCATAGCAGTTAGGTGTGTATCATCGGTACCACGCAAAGCAGAACAGATGACAACTTTTAAATTAAAGTATCAGCCAGGTTTTTAGAGCAGCTGGCAATATAGTAGGAAACAGGAGCCCTCAGCATATTTCACAATACCGTACTTTTTCAGATTATGGCAGTTTTTAAAGCATCTCCTAATGAGTCAAAGTAACTGTGGTTACATACAGTGTCTCCCCAAGTTTAATGAGTATCCCAGGTAAACGGCTAACCTCCTCAAATGGAAAAGTCTGAGATATCAAATATACATTTGTAATTTAAACCACAGGCAATGTAAGACAGAAGATTCTATTTAAAACATAACATGAAATAATAAATATTTTGGTATATAATGTGTATTCCATACCTATGCATTTAGTCTCCATTTATATTGCTTTGTTCTCAGTGATACGCTAGATAAAACACCTACATCTAAATGGATGTAAGCATTACAAACCAAACAACACAAGTGGCCAAAATCACACAATCTAGCTACAAAATGCTATTAAAAACTTCTGCCTTGTTACAACAGACCAACTAAAACCACAACAGTTTTCAAGTTAAGAATGCTTTCTTCAACGGAATTACTACTTTATACTGATAAACCCAGTATCATTCAGATTATGGATTCTTCCCCAGAGGAAAAAAACTTCAATACTTGCATTAAAAAGAAAAATATAACAGAAAAATTACTCATAAATGTGCACTGTAAGGGTAAACAAAGCAAGAATGCTAGTAAGTATCTTTTGATTAATTTTTAACTGCAAAGCATGAAATGCAGATTTTCTGTACATAAAGTATTCCTTGAAATGGAAGGCTCATTTCCAGATAAATCACAGGCCACTGTCTTTGATTACAAAACAGTCAGCTAGTATAAATCAATAGTTTCCCTGACATCAGTAAGTGTTGACTTACAACAGATAAAAATACAATCCATTACCAAAAAATGAAGAAGACACTGCAATTTATTAATTGTTTTATTTTTATAGCTTTGAAATTAATAGTGAGAGCAAAATATAAGTAACGGATTAAAACTTTACATGCCTGACCTTTGGGAAAGTTTAACCACTCTGTATGAATTTAGCAAACAGAATTTAAATTATAGCAAACTGTGTCAGCAAAATGCAAGAAAACTTGACACCCTAAGCTTATACACTAAAATTCATAATGCTTTAGGTCATCTGGATGACCTTAAATTGTTTATAACTATTGACATGACAGAATTGTAACAATTTGGTACTGCAGAAGAACTAGAAGTTATTAGCTTTATCCTGGAGCATGGGAATACAAAACAAAACAAAAAAACCCCCCAACAACCTGGTGTTAGGTAATGATCACGGAATCTTTTGGAAAAAGAAAAAAAAAAAAAAAAAAGACCCAAAACAGAAGGTATGTGGTTTCTTTTTTAGCTCTGGCACAATCAAAGGCTTGTAGAAAAATGCAAAGGAAACACAAACAGCAAAATACCTGCGTGCAGCAACACTGCTGAAGCAGATCATTCAGCAGGCTCTAGTGATCTGATCAGCTTAGCCTTTTCCTCAATTCCCATGACATGCACATTTCATCTACTTTTTAATTCCCATTCAACCCCTTTTATTGAAGCGCACAAATTTAGCTATCGTGGTCAAATCCCAGTAGTTAATAAATACAAGCGGCCTACATTTCCTTCTAATGTCATCCACCACAAAAAGATATGGCAAAACTATTTTAAAACAAAATACAAAAGTCCAGTGCTAAGAGTCCTAAATTTGCATTGGAATATATAAAAAAAAACCCACAAACACACACCTGATCTGGCAAAGGAAATATTGAATATCCACCAAAAAAATCCTGAACTCTTTGATCTCTTGAAGGTCAAACTTATATCCTTTTTTTTTTTCAAATTACATTTTTGGCAGGTATATTTGAAATAACTTTGTTCTATATATCTACTTTTACTTATGTTTAGGCAAAAGTAAAATCATAATTTAAACTCGAGTTATTTTATCGTAGTCTCCTTGAAAGCTTCTACTGACTTTTCATTCGTAACCAAGTTTCCTTTACTGTGTGAGGTTTTCCATGACATAAAACGTTGTAATTTTTGACAACTGAAACGGATAGCTGTGATTATATTACTTGCTATCTGCAGAACTTCCAAGCAGATGTCAGCTATTCAAATGCACTTTTCCTGTTTTCAATACAATTTTTATCCTTAATAATATTGAGAAGATACTATTAATCATTATTTAAATATTTAATTGGGATAAGAAAAATCTAAAAACCATAAAAGTAATGTAATCATGCAAATAAGGTAACAAAGTCACAAACCACTATTAAAAAAGGAATTAACTACTGAGGTGACATAGTCACCGACTATGGTCAAAATCAGAATTATTCAGTAAACCATTAATGAAAACAAAAAAACCTGTCCAAAATTTGTTTGCACACAACATCTAGTGTCTACTTCCTAATAAATCCAAATTTCCTCTTATACACAACTTACAAACGACAAAGAAAAGAAGAACTAAATGTCCGCCACTATATTATGCACAGTAACTTATTAGATCAGGTAAACACGATGCATCTGTCTTCACTATTCCTTCCCATGAATTCCTGGACTTAGCCCTGTTCTTGAGCGGTTTTGCCCTTCAAAAGGAAGGACTAGAATTCTTTTACATTGAATCTTCCTTCCTTATCCCAAGATTTTTAGGTTCTTAATCCTCTTAATACCTCAGCATAACATTAACTATTAGGAACAAACACTATAGCAATTGGGACCAGACATATATCCAAGACAGAAAGAAACTGTCTTGCAGGAAATTTTCTACTTAGAATGGTATTGAACTTTAAAAAATATTTGTTAATATTAGAATAAAGTTGTATGTTGCAAGCATATTTCTGCCATTATAATATTTAATTAATTTTATAAAATATCCTATAGCATAGGTTTGAAGAGAGTATTAAGGTGGGATGAGGGGGAGAGAAGAAGAAAAACAGCGTTAAGATATCCCAAAAGCAGACATGCATTGCACACTCAGAAAAAAAACATACCTTTGGAAGCTCAGCATCTGGTTTTTTGTGCGACAGTAATTTATAGGTGTTAAGGTTGTTTTCAAAGCTCCTAAATAAATAAGTAAATAAGATAAGTAAAGACTAAAATTTTCAACTCATAGTTATTTTAAGGGAACACTTGATTTTTTCAGAAACTCTTAAAAACAGTTATGTAATATTTGGACCAAAGTTATTACAAATGCAAAACACAATAAAAACTGGAAACAAGAGAACACTGGAAAATACTCAATCCTGTAAGACAATAGTGAAAAAACCCTGACTATATAACTAGCAAGTGAGTTTTACAGATTCGTGATAAAGCATTTCATTATCAAATGACTTGAAACAGAAAATGCTGTGTCGACACATAAGAGCGCAGAATGTCTCCCTACAACATTACTGTTGGAAAACTACCAGCTACTTACAAACGAGCTCACAGGATTGGCCTTAAAATCTTCAATGAACAAACACATGGTTGCTACTAGTCAGCTCATACAGCACAGCAGCTCTTTACTTAGTGACTAGTTATCCTAGTATCAGTCACTAGCCTGACAATACTCAACTATTTTTCTTTGTTTTGCATGTTTTTATGCAGATAAGAATTTCAATTATTTTATTTAAGCAACTCTTCTTCTGTCTCCTCTGTTATTTTCAAATATATGAAACCATATGGATATTAAACTGTTTAAAATAAAATGTCAAGTGCCAGCAGAACAGCAAAGCAATTCAGCTTTTCTAGAGCAATAAATTGATACAAGTTATTGGCCATACCTTCCACGAAGCCTCACAGCTTCAACAAATCTTCCCTCATCCATGGCTTTCTGGACTTCTTGAGTCTTGAAAAAACAAGTTGATTACTCATTATGCTTAAAAAACACAGGAAGTTGATTATTTAATATATTCCAGTAAACAGATCATTCTGAAATAGCTTTCCAAAGTAAAAAAAGAAATATTGACATTTCATTAATTTATGAGCTAGCATAAATTACAGTGGACAGAATAACAAAGTAGAAGTACACACCTAAAGCCTTCCTGGGGGAAAAAACCCCAACAGTCTATCTCTTTTGTGCTTTCTTTTTTCAGTTTAAACTGAACAATTTTAGTGCAGAAACCTGACTGTTGTGTATGACATGTAAATGGATGCAAGCATCTGAAGAATTTGTTTTAGCAATTAAACAAATCTGAGATGAATTTTAAAACAAATTAAAAATATATATATTTCTTGTTTGTTAGTTTGCAAAGAAGTAATAACACAGAGAACACACATGAAGTTCATTATTCCCAAATGTGGGAAACTGCTGCATACATTCCCATCACTATTTTTGTGACAACAGACAGCTATTGTACACAGTGGTCTCTTGCAGTTAATGAATAACTATAAATTGGCATTTTGCCAGAAACTCACCATCTGCACACACTCCATCAAAGGCAGACGGACAGCCTGGTTTCCAGACAGGGACACCACACAGGCAGGGGTAGCTGGAGTAGCTTCTAAAAGGGCAAGCACAGCTTCCACGCCCATACGACTTGCCTGAAAATAGATGATGTTTGAATGTTCAAGCAAGCACTTAAAAGCACAAGGCTTCCAATTACAGAAATGGCCACGATTTCTCTGTAAATCAAGCTAAAACTAATTATTCATCGGTAGGTGAAAATGTCACAGGCTGTTTAATACTCTAAAGTACAGATGATTGTTCTTGCAGCTCTGCTGTTTAATCCTAACATAGATTCCTTTACACAAAGTCCTTTACTGTTCTGAATTTGAGATATTCAGACAGTTAATGTGAGATAATAATTGGATTTGCCAACTTAATGAGGTGCCCCCAAATAAATAATCAAAATGTACTTGTACCATGGGGTGCCATGAGTGATTACTTTAGGTTCACTCACCAAAATTCTGTCAAAAGCTGAAGGTGTTCCACCTCTTTGCACGTGACCCAAGATAGTTACTCGGGTGTCAAAACCGAGACGCTGAACCACAAGCTGCAAAGAATTTCAAAACACAGTGGTTTTATTATCATCATTATTTTATATATGCATGCATTAGCATTACTCTGTTCTACATGCTATTGGAATAACAAAATTGTACATATATTCTACACTAGTTTGTCAACAGTAATGAAAACATTAGAAAAGTTAAGCCAGTCTTTAGTTTATTCCTAACCTAGAACTAAACTCCAGGTTTAGTTCCTTTAAATGAACATTTTAATTATTAACAAAACAGTGGCTTAGATTGCAACGATTTAACTGCAGTTAAACCAGCTTCATTATGCACAGTCCTCAGCCTTATAAAAATAGGTCTAAACATTATAATTAGAATACTTGAAAGAAGTTCAATTACAGTGTTTTATTCACTCCCTGTTTCATCAGTGTGCAATATTATACATCCCAAAAGATTCTGAGCGAAACTGTAGTGAAGATGACTTTTAACCTAATTGACAAGGCTTTTAAAACTTGCAGTAAAAAAATAACAACGCTATTTCATTCAGTCAGACTTTCTTTCCATTTCCTCTGTTACATATCAAATCTGAAGTCACAGAAAGATATCTTTTGTTAATATACCTTCAGTGAGCATGTAAGGTTAGGAATCAGCAATGGATACCACAAAGCAGAAAAGAAATTGTAGTTTTTACAAAATCTTCTGTCCCTGGTATTTATGGTTTTTGAATGTCTTAACTTGCCGAAATTTGTAGCAAGCAAGTAATGTTTCTTCCATAAATGCATAATAGCTATCTGCTGCATGTACACTTAACACCGCTTGGTGCTAAATTTACAAAGTAAAACTGCAATTCAGAATTAAGAGTCAAAGATTACTCTCAAACTGACAGCTATGGAAAACAAAACTTCATAGTCACAGATAAACCCCAGGCAGACTCAGTGTCATAGCTCCTTCCTGCCAATAACTATTTTTCAACTTCTTTTCTTAAGGAACCCTTTCCAAGAAGCAGAATAATTTCAGCTCAAAAGTTTTTCTTAATCTTAGACACCAATGAAATTTTTGGCAAAGCAACCATTTGGAAAAAAGTGACAAAACTTTGCCTAAAGTAGACATTATTTCACTGAGACAGACTACTATTAAAATTTTACAAGAAATATAAAGTAAAATAGGATTATAATTACTGATTTGAGCTGATTTCAGACTCTCTACCACGAAGTAGGTGTTTTAGACCGTTATCTTAGTTTACAAGGAGAAAAGGTTCTAATTAACAGCCACTGAAATAATTCCCCCTTAAGTATGGATTCAGATAATAAAGCACAAATATAAAATACAACCAGCAAGCTGTGTCCCTAGATACTTTGCAGGAACATATTTACTTTACAGAAATGTTATTGATAGTAACAAGCCCCATCCTAAGACCAAAACAGAAAGTGCATCATAATGATGTCGACACTTACATCCTTGACCTTCTCTGACGTTATAGGTTTGTTGTGGCAATCAATAGCTCCTTCAGCTACAATAATAATATTCAGCCTTTTCTTTCGTGCACGATTCTATAATAAAAATAAAAGCACATCCAAATAATACGAAAAACTTGAAGAAATTTACAGCACAATTTTATACTCAATTGCCATACATTAAGCTGCTAGGATTTGACTAAATATTTCTTGTACTTGATCACTTCAAAGTTCTCATACACTTTATCTTCATACAGGTCTTTTCAGTGATGAAGTGAAACATCTTATATCAAATTAATGAGGTAAGGTACGCACACTGATTATGTATGAATAGGTTTATGTAATCCCTAGAGTAAGCCATAGAATTCTTAAACAATTGCAGAATGCAGGAAAATAACTGTTTAAGATCAAATAGCACTATCTGTGACACCAGAAGCAAAGGCTTGCCGAAAGTCATGATCATATGTTTAAATCACTGTTTTCAAACAAACATCTGCAAAGATGTCAGGAAATCCCAAACAAAGTAATAGATTACCTCTGAAAGCTTAACACACATTGAATCTTCCCATCCTTCTTCTGGTGGGTATTCAGGAATAAATACCCAATCTGCACCACAGGCTAAGGCACTAACAAGAGCTAGATACCTAACAAACATAACAAATGATTAGACATTTATGGTTCAGATTTCTTGATCTTTCATAATTATATCTGTATGAGACACAAACTGCTGAAGATGATACATACCCACAGTGTCTCCCCATAACCTCCAGAACAAATGTCCTCTGATGACTGTAAAAGTAAGAAACAAATTAACTATAATACTGCAACTCAGAAGTACAGTCCAAATTCTTGAAATCAGACCCTGATATAAGGAAATAGGCCTGTGTTCTCCATACTTATCAAACACAGATCTCACTAGCAAAATGGAAGGCCATATTAAACAATGCATTTATAATTACTTATCTTCCAATGCATAACCCATTTTCACTACTACTTTCTTCTAAAACATGTAAGGGCAGTTAGGAGAGAAGAATTGAATATTTACTAAAAATTTAAATGATGCAGACCCACAGTTAAGAACTGTAATGATATAGCTCTATTAAAAAAATAACTAAAAATCATTTAATTGCTTAAATTTTACATAGAGAAAGCTTATATACAAACAGATGCTACTTTGTACTATTCAAAGTGTGTCTGAATCTTCTTTAGAAGAGTATGCCTGGGAAAGACTAAAAACATATTAAAAAAACAAAGCCTGCCCATAAAGCTGATGCAGACTCTACAATCAGATGCCTGAAGTGCTGCCATGACAGGAACGATGGAAAAGCAGTTACTAAGAAAAAAAGAAACTGACACTTGAAAGATGTAGCCAAAAAGAGTTTTTATTCTCACTCTACAAATATTACAAATACCAGTTACCTAACTTCTATTTATAATTAACTTATATCCTCCACTATTGTACGGCAATCGGAAACTTAAATTTGAAGCATAAACAACTGTATATTTGTTAGTTTTCTATAATATGCACAATTTACCTTTGAGCAGTGGTCATGATGGCATCCACAACTTCAATAATTCTGTGCAAGGCTGAGTCAGTACCTATGGTCATATCAGTGCCACAGAAGTCATTGTCTATGGATCCAACCATTCCCACAATGTTAAGGTAAGCATATTTCTTAACAGCCTCTTCATCAATCTTTCCTGTAAAGAAGTATCCAGAGAAAGAGTTGTAAAATTTATTTTTTTTTTAACATTTTAGACATATTGCTTGGGTGCTCTACTTTTCTAAATAAAACACAAAAAAATTAAATTATGTTTAGGTATTTTAGGTAACAAGGTTAGTCAAAACTACAAACAAAAGCCAATCAAACCACCAAACAAAAGAATCCTGCATAGAAATCCTTACAATACGGAAAGAAACAAGAGCTTTTCAGTCCATTTCAGTGTCAACAGATTATCATGTTTTGTAACCAACCTTAAAATTGATGGTTTGGATTTAAACAATAGCATTGAAATTGTAGTCTCAGTGTATGACGTGCAATGAAGAAGTAAAAAGATGCAAACTGGATGTGATTATGGGCATACGTAAACAATCAAAAACCAGCATTAGACTTTTGAAGAGTTCTCTTCTGCAACACTGAAAGGCTCTGATTTCATGATTAATAAGCGTATAGAATAGAAAAGCTCCTATTCAAAGTCTTAGTCTGTGTCTCCCAAGACATTAGTGAAAATACCAAATCATCCAAGAGTTCTAAAGGATCTCAAGGATGAACTACCTTATGGTTTTTAAGCACTCAAGTGCTTAAAACTACTTTAGTATCTGTGAATGTGATGGTAATAAACAAAATGCCAAATTTTTAATATGGGATTCAAGAACTATATATCAGTGTGTTTAATGTCTATACTACAGTAAATAGTAGAAACCACAATGAAAAATGTAACTAATGTCCATAAAGATAAATACAGCATTCTGAAGAAGAATGAAAATGTTTTCTATGAATGTATACCATGCATTACAAACCTTTTCTAGAGTTCCAAAGGTGACTTAATAATCACATGAATAAAGGATATCTGGTTGACATATTCTACTTAGATTTCAAAAAAGCCATTGACAAGATCTGTCCTCAAAGGATTTTGAGGAAACTAAGTAGCCGCAGCATAAGAGAGAAGGCTTTTGTATACAATAAATAATGTGAAACAGAGGGTAAAAAATATGAAACAGAGGGCAGTAGTAAATGCAAGTTCTTGTATCTGAGGAAGGTAACCAATGGAGTTCTACAGGAATCTTAGCTGTTCAACATACTCAGCAATAACCTAGAAAAGGGAATGAGCAGTAAGGTGCCAAAGTTTACTGATCAAACTGAATTATTTGGTTCTAACGGTGTGGAGGGTCTGAGAAGAAATGAAGACAACTAGCAAGACACAGCGAGCAGTAAAGTATCAGATGGAATTCATTGTAGATAAATGTAAACTAACACACATGAAAAATGTACCCTAACATCACAAACAAAATAGTGCTATTTTCAGCATAATAAAACGATAATGCTGTTTGCATTAATAAATCAGCTTCAGCTGATAGCAGTAAAAAAAAAAATCCAAATATTAGAAAATATTAGGAAAAGAATAGAGAACAAAACAAAGTTCATTATACTACTGTGTAGATCCATGGTTTGCCCTCATCTTGAATACTGGGTGCAGTTGTGGTCCTCCCCACCTCAAAAAGGACATGGTAGAACTGGAAAAGGTTCAGAGAAGGGCAACAAAGATGATCAAAGGTATAGAACTTACATATAAGGAACAACTAAGCAAACTAGGGCTCTTCCATCTAGAAAAAGAGATGATGAAGGGAAAATAAGACAGCTGTAAAATCTCAAGTAGCATGCAGAGAGGAAGCAGGACTGATCATTCACTGTTTGTTCTAACACAAAAATTATAGGACATTAAATGAAACTAGAAGCCAACGGGATCAAAATAAACAGAAGGAGGAGATTCTTCACAATCTTCATCATTCAGTGAAGCTGTATAACTCCTTGCTACACAATGTTTTCATCAAAAATCTGTATGCTTTCAAGGAGACTGTATACATTCATGGAAGAGAAATTCATTAAGGACTGCTAACAGCATCTGGTTCAGGAAGTCCTGAAGACAGAAATGGATGGAACCTATCAGAGTATTTATATATTACAAATAACATATAGCATCCACACAGTATTATTTAGGCTTGTTCTGTTCTTTTACTCTTCTCTATACATTCTCTTGGATGCCTAGGAAGACAACTACTGGGCCGGATGCACTTTTAGCAACAGCCACTTAATGTTCTGATCTTAAACAAATAGTGACATATAGGCAGGATCATAATTTAATAACAACCAAGTATGTGGCTTGTTGTAGGAAAGGAATTACCATCTCACTTTGGATTTTAGGGCAAAGGGCTTTCCCAAGCAGAAGGTTCAAAATTCAGGCCCTGAAAATTATTCATAATGGGGGAAAAAGCCACAGACAGTTACCCAGTAACTTATTTGGCCTTTTTGAACCTTTATGGCATATAAAGAGAGGATGTACAGAAATCAAAAACTATTACTTTATGAAGAACCGTGTAATTTCCTAGAATGTATGCATTTGATTTTTGAACTTAAGAAATATCCTCTGAATATAGTTTATGTATCTACAGTTAGGGCACATAACTTCCCTGGAGATTGGACTAGAAGTTTAGAGGGTCTAAACGCAAACTTACCTTTCTGTGCCAGTTCTTCTAGAAGTCCACTCCATTCCTCACGGAACAGATTGGCACCAGTTAAGCTACCATCGCCGCCAATCACACAAAGATTAGTGATTCCTCTCTGAACCAAGTTGTAGGCTGCCTGCAGGCGGCCCTCCCGGGTACGAAAGGATTTGCAGCGTGCACTACCAATAACTGTACCTCCCTAGAAAAATGAAGTATAACAATTTTAATTTACAATCCAATATTTTACTGGGTTTTTTTAGATGAATTAATGATGAACGGTTACTTTGTAGCATAACCTCCATCTTTAATTTTACAGAGAGTAAAAAGAAATGAAAAACATAGAACTATCAAACCTGTGGATATGACATTCTCAAGAGCAGATACACACACTAGGGAAAAGAACCACTGAAAAATGACTGATAGAGAGCTACTCTTGAAAGAAAATGTTAAATGATTTGGGATTAATTTCAGTCGCATTCCAATTAATTATCTAGTTATTACTTATGTTTGATACGATACCAAGTAGTTAAGAATTGAGATGAATTTGCTTCAAGGCACGACGTTTTTCCACTAGTATAATGAAATATATAAACAATAACAGAAAACATATATCCCTAAAGCTCAAAATTAGTCATGCCACACAATTACGGAAAGAACTGCATCAACATTTAGTGCCATATAGAATCATAGAATTGTCTAGGTTGGAAGGGACCTTTAAGATCATCGAGTCCAACCATCAACTTAACACTGCCAAAACCACCACTAAACCATGTCTCTAAGCACCACGTCTACCCGTCTTTTAAATACCTCCAGGAATGGCGGTTCCACCACTCCCCTGGAAATCAGATAACCTTTTTGGTGAAGAAATTTTTCCTAATACCCATTCTAAACCTCCCCTGGTACAACTTGAGGTCATTTCCTCTTGTTCTATCGCTTGTTACTTGGGAGAAGAGACTGACCCCGACCTCTCTACAACCTCCTTTCACATCAGACTAATGTTAAATTTTCTGTTTTATTAATTTATCTGCTGTATTTATTAATATGATCTAAAGAGCTTCCTCCAAAAATGGAAGTCATTATTTTCAGAAAAGACTGAAGTGCCGTGTTACTGAAAATTGCTGGGCATCTTGCTGAAAACAAGTCATTTACAAATCTTCTGTGTTTATGTTGTTCAGTTACTCAAGAAAAGTCTAGTTTTTGCCTTATTTATTGTCACAGTAAAAAAATAAATTAAGACTGCAAAACCTTTTTTTTTTCCCTGCAAACAAATCTGGAGATGATTATCTCACTTTTGCACAAACATTTCCTTCACTTTAACTTATAATAAATCAGCCATGCCAATCTAAATTTGAGCTCAAATCTGCAGATGCTGTACTGATATGATTTAGCCTATGAATAGGTGTTTCGGCTCTCAAGCCAGTCCTGGGCACTATTTTACCATCTACATTGCAATACACAACAGCTGATAGTGGAAGAGAAACAAAAAGTGGAATAGAAACAGTTCAGCTTTCTACACAAACAAAAAAGTAGAAGTGTACACATGGAGATGTTCTAAAAATAACAATCAGGACTAAAAAACATCTAAATGAGATATTTTCGTACTTAAAGAATCATAGTTGTAAGTGGAGAAGAGACTATTCAAAACAATGTACTACAACTTGTTTTGATTAAACAGAAATATAGGCTGGGCTGAAAAATCTTTTATCAAAACAACTAAACACATTCTTTAAGACACATCCTCAGCTTCACTGTTGGCCTGTTGTATTCCTAGCAATCAGGCTGAGAACGGTGTTATTCTTACATTATGTATGCTATATAGATGTTTAAGATGCCTAGATCCTGCTCCTGCCTATGCTCCTGTGTGGCTTTGCCATGACATCTCAATTTTCTCTTAATCATAAGATTACAGATTCTACAAGATAGGGGATTAAAAAAAAAACAACCAAAAAACCAAACATACATGGACAAAATATGTCACAGTATTCCAGGGTATGTATTTGTTTAAAAAGAAAAATTAAAACCTATTTTTCTCTCTGCTAACTGCTTTATGTTTATATTAGCTTTACAGAAAGCTCCAAAGAAACCCACGCTTCACCTGGGGGTAGTTTTCAGAAAGTTTGGCGAGCAGTAAGGCCTCTTCACCATACATAGCATCTGCTCTGGAAGAGGTAACATTACCATGCTGAGGAAAATTGTAAGGATATCCAAATGGCCACCTTGCAGAACGTAGTAATATAAAGGCACAGGCAAAGTCACTGCTATTATCTGAGCTCTGGAGAACTTTACTGTAATTACACCCATTACTATAATTCTAAATCCACTTACAGACGAAGCCAACAAGGTTTCGTAAGAAAACACTTGCCTTACAAAACACGGTTGTTTCATATTTTGGCCCTATTATGTCTTTTTTATTAAATATAGGCTTGTCAATATGGACGACAAAGGTTTTCAAGATTATTTCTGTGCACCAAATACAAAACCACACAAAGATCTTTAGAAAGTGTCAAACATCCATACTGTAGAAATCAGGCTTTGCTAAAAGTGGTATGTGCTGGTCACTAAGTCATCATAGAATTTGATATGCATAATTACAGTGATTGCCTGGCTCTACAATTTTGGCTCCCTGTTTAAAGATAGAGGGTTTGGGTCCCACCACCTAACACTTACCACTTGCAGGATACTTGAAACACTTTCCCATGAAACTTCTACAATATTATCACCTCCATCCACCATTCCCTGGTAACCCTGAAAGAGAAAAAGTATTTCAGAAGTCTGATTTGAAAAACTGTGTACCATTTCCACTGCAGTAATACTCACCTTGTATGTTTTAATGCAACTTTAAGTAATTAAAAACACTGAATAAAAAAATACTCAATCTAAATGAAACTACATTCAAGCAGGTATCACATTATGGAGGGAAAAAAGCCAAACAAACCCTCGTCCTAAAAGATCAGTTCCAAAGACAACTTCAAGATAAAGCAGTATTTTACACAGATTACACAGCTTATAAACTAGAATGGCAACGTATTTCTCCTTTCTTGGAATAAATATTCAGTTATTTTTTAAAAACTACAAAGATGGAAGAACTTTGAAAAGCACAATAAAATGCACTTCCTAAAAACATAACCTCAGCCTGAGGTCATCTTTGAAAAATATCTAACTTTGTAACATTTTGTACACTTTTCCCCCCAAGGTAGGTACAAGCAAAACAAAATAAAGAGCAACAACGAAAAATTTTTCATTAAGGAAGAAGAAATCAGGTCACGTAATCTTTATTCTTTTTTGAAGGCAGTTACACAATAAATACATGAAAGAAATTTAGTAGAAAAATACAACTTTTAGTGATGCATTTAAAAAATCCTTAATTCCTTAACTTAAATGGTCTTCAGAAACCAATACATGCTGTAATATAGAAAGAACTACACTTAGTTGAAAGAAGGAAAACTATCCAGTGAGCAGCTGAAGGGTTTTGTTATGTCTGGCTTAATTAACTCTCTGCATAAATATTATCAGAAAGGTAGTGACAATTACAGATTCTTTTCCATTAGGTGGTATTACGAACACTGATTTGAAAAAAAAATAAAAAAAAATAAAATACAGCAAATTTCTAACCTGGAAAAAACCTAACTGATACAGACACTAGAATAAAACTGGAGTTACCATTCAACATTTTGACATGTATTTAAATCCAAAGGGGAAAAAAAAAAGCCCCATTAAAGAAAAAACAAAACAAAACAAAAAACACCAAACAAAAATAAACACGACCATGTTTATGTCTCCATTTTTAGATTATGTGTACATATGGATAATCATGCTGAGGAACAATTAGTTAACCTTTCTTCTGTATGCAGTTCTTGCAAGACTGTACATATTTAGTTTTAGAGTTCTCAGTCATAAATCAGGTGGAACTAGAAATATAAGAGTGTTTAGAAGACAGCTAAACTGACATAAACTGGAGACACTTACTTTGGCACAATCTAGACTATATGTAGATTTTAGGCAGCAGGCAGTAATTTGGAAATGTACTAAGCCTACACTGGCTTAAAAAGCCATATATATTATATGAATGCTATAACATACTTGGAATCCCTCACTAGCATGATAGGATAAGAATATAAAGATAACCTGGACTAAGCAAAAGTACAAATTACTCAGATTAAGCTTTCTAGGATTCTAGTACAGATTCCAAGGGGAAAGCGTAACAGTTTCTGCTCAGTGAGACTTAGCTAATAAATTTACATATAAGATGATCAAAATAATAAAGAAACAGCTAGGTGGAAAACCACCTATATCTCTAATTTCTGTCATTCAACAGATCTTTTCAATATTATGTACACTCTCCAGATAACTTTGATATCTAATGTATACACATAATGACTTGAAACTAAGACATTATTTGCACTATGCCTTCAAAATCAGAGCAACTTGGAAAAGAAATAATGCTTAATCTACATACCAAGTTAAAAAAAAAAATCTTTCTCAGATAAAGTGCATACATCTTCAGACAGAAACAATCCAGTAGATCCAACTGAGCTTGATGAAAGCTAATAAATTAGTAAATTCACTTATCACAAATTTGCTTGGTTTTTTGTTTTTAAAGCAAAGAATCTGATGCTTCTTATATCACTCAGTAATAGATTGGAAGCTTTTCCTATTGGTGTTCCTGTTGGCAACTACAACAATGCAAAGATTCATAGGTAACAAATCCTGAAAGAACAGTGTGACATTGCATTCCAACTCAGTTTGTAACACTGACTATAGTAAGCTGTACTACAAGCTGACAAAAAATATACACAGTTCACATATTTGCTCCAATCATTCACCTTCCATTTTTACTTGAAAGACAAGATGAAGAAAGTGTATCCAAGAAAGTATTATATACAGTAAATATATACATAATTATATGCATATTATGAGACTCATGGATGAAAATTCCCAATTTGTATTTTATTAATAAATCTAAAACACGGGGAAAAGCAAATGGATGAACTTCTATTTCAAATTGTCTGTAAAACTTGAAACACCTTACAGCTAGGCTAAGGATGAGCTGTGGCAGACTACCGCACCACGCATCTTTAAAGCTGAAAGAACTCGTGCATTCAGGTCACGAGCCCATATTGGTTCTACTTCCTCTGTGTAGTCACGTGAGAATATTAACAATTCCTCCCACAACAATGTAAGGACAGGGAGCTTTTGAACAGGCCTGATCCATTTTAGCTGTTACATTAGCTTTTCCTAACTCAGTTCTGCTTGCCAAGTACTGCATGTAAGCTAGCTCTGAAGAATGCAGCTAGAATTTCCACGCTGTTCTTCTGTACCATTAAGAGATACAAAAACCATAGAATTAAAATAGTTTTCTAGACTATCTATAGGGAAAAAAACGTGACCAATTACAACTAAAGTATTAATAATGCTCATGATTTCCATTTATCATTTTAGTTATTTAAACACCGATGCTAACTTGGGGACAGGGCAACCCATTTTAAAGGTGGAATTTAATTTTATCAAATAGTTCAACACTTAACAATTGACTGGTTACTGAAAGTTACTGACATATGTGAATACAGACCTTAATAAAAAAAGGGGACCTGTCAATTTACATTTAAAAAAAATCTTACTTAGATTCTAAAAATAGCAGCTTGGGTACTAAGATACTAAAACTATGGGGCAAGAATGAAAAAAATCAAACTGTCAAAAATACAGCAAACACTATACTTGAAGATCATCCCCATTTTATGCTTATTCCTTCCTCTACACAAAATCTGAATATTCAAAGACAAACAAGAGGAAATCTCTGTGGGCCATATGTTCACAGGGTACATACATATACACTGTAACTCCTGGAGAGAGTGGCACAGACTTGCTTCCAGTCTTAACTCTACAAACCAAAGCTTTCGAAAATGAACAACCCATCTCTGATATGTTACATGTGAGACATTTGGGGCTTTAACAGTGATTTAAGTTTACCTACTGAGGTTTTTTAGCTATTGCTCAACAACGCAAAATACTAGCATCACTGAGTGCACAAACCACCACATAAAAGACATGAAGTTTTCCTCACAGAAATCCGTGACTGCCGTACCATTGCATTTCCAATGCTGGCCTCTTGAGAAAAAGATTCTTAATCAAGATGAAGAATCTAAAAGTTCCATAGCTTAGTAGTAAGAGCACGCATCCACTGGGAACTATGTGCTTCAATCCTGGAAAAAGGGCAGGTTATTTGTATTATATTATATTTAAGACCTCAGTTTCTAAAATGAATTGCCATAAATGAGAGGCATCGCTTTTTCTTCTCATTCTCAATTAAAAAAAAAAAAAACACCAAACAAAACAAAACCAAAAACTAAGAATAAATTAAATCACTTCTGGTTAACGAAAAAAATTTAAACTAGCCTCCTAGAGCAGCCTGGTACTTTTACATGTACTTCCATCTCATAGATTCTCACAGCATGAGAGAAATAAGTTCACTGGTATTCAAATTTTAATTCAGATTGGGGTAGATTTGAGGAATAATGTGACGCTAGTCAGTGAAGGTGACTACAGACTGCTTATATACTAAAATTAAATACTAAAAGATGTTAACACAAATAAAATATGAAACTAGGGCAACTGTATAGAGTAAGCACTGTTTCCAAGAATTAATACCAAAATTTTCAAATGTGCTAATTTCAATGAATTAAGATACAAGGGGTAAATATAATAAATTATGGTTTTTATATAAACTATTTCATAGCTTTAATGTTCACATGAGTTTGTTTTGGGTTTTTTGCCTTTTGGGAATCAAAGTATGTCCAAATAGCCCATGAATTCCAATATCGACCCATTTCTTTCTTTGGTCAACCCAACTCTAAAAAGTCTAGAAAATTACTTATATATAGCTCATTGCCAATCTTTATTTATTTATCTTGGTAATCTCTCTCTCATCACAAAATGAAGAAAAATGGATTTAGAAAATAAAAGGTAAATAGACTTATTGTTTTACTTAGAATATGGAGCTACTTTTGGCCACAACTGTAGAAAACAGATGGTTTTAACAGTGAAAAAAAAGTTCTAATGACAGAGAAATTTACAGGAGAAAAAGAGCATATGACAAGTAGAGCAAAGTAGGCTTGAAAAGGCTGAGACCTTTAACACCATTTTTGGCTCCAAATAAGAAAACATTTTTCACCTTTCGGATGTTGCCATTTCAGATTTTTTCTTTGCTTTTTCAGAGCAGCTTCAATACAAGTATCACTTTACCTTGACATATGTGTGTCTAGTTAAAATGCCTACTCAAAATGTGGGCTAAAAATAAATTATTCTCATTGCTTACACACTGAAGTCTGCATTTGATAAACTCTAATTTACAAGGACCTTATTAAAAGTATTAAATAAAACAACATCAAGTATTTATAAAAATGCATCTCCTCTGTATACATCATGCAGAGGCTTATATTACGCATTATTAGTGACAAGACTTACCCTAAGATTTTTACCTTCCATGACACTTGTCCCTGCATCTGTTCCCTATTTCAAAGTGCTGAAATTAAATAGCAGTTTCATTTCAAAGCTTGCAACAGTGTTTTTCTGGAAGTACTTATATGCATTGTGAAAGAAAACTGACTCCATATTTTAATTAACACAGAGTCAGACAGGAAGAAAGTTTAGCATTCAGTCCTTCCTGAAACATAGAACTGAATGGACTATCTAGAAGCAAAGATTTCTTTCAAAGCTATTACCCATACTTACAGTGAAATGTGCATTTTTCTCCAAGAGACTACACTGTTACAATAAAGATTGAATGACAATATATAATGGAAACTCAAAAGTCCAACATTGACTTCATTTTTACAATCGATTTTCATTCAGAAATATCTGTGACTCGACATTGGCAAACTCTAGCAATTAACAGAGGAACATGATAACTTAAATAGTGCAGTTTTGCTATGTTCAGAAAAACAGAAATATCCAAATTTCTCTGGAAATTTATCATTGAATGCACTTTATGATACAAAACAGTTTTTAAAAGGTGACAAAGTAAACATGCTGTAAGATGAACTACAAAGATGGTAATTTGTAAGTTAAACATAATTAAAAAAAAAAAAATAATTCAAGTTCTGGCCTTTAAAAACAGCCAAAAAACCCCTCCTTATTTCCACAAAAGTATCTGACCCATTTCAGCAAGCCTGCAAAACAGCTGAACACTGAAGGAATTCTAGAGATTGGCCATGTAATTAGCACACACTAAGTATTCAGAGCTACTTGCTGTAGCACTGTAGCACAAAAGAATTTTGGAGCAGTGCTCTGCTTATTTGCATTTCAATATACTTCACATTTCTTTAGTAAATGAACTATAGGAATAAGCAGACACAGAAAGAGAATAGATAAATAGCTACCTTTTAAAGCTAAATTGTACATTTTGCATGCCTAAAACTAAAACCAAAGTACTTTCCTAGCACTTCTATGAATTCTAGCACTCTGTATTTTTATATTAAACATTAAGGAATATTGCCTACCAAGTTTTGCCCCATACCAAATGTTTACTACGATTTGTAATCACCTCAAACTTCTAAGGAGCTGTACAGGAATTCCAGTGTGAACAGAATGACTTCTCGCTAAACATATTTACTGTATTTTTTAATCCGCAAATTCTATGAAAACTGAAACTGCTCTTCAGGCGGAAGTCTAACTATAACTTAGCCTTCCAGTAAGACATACACGGATAGTATTATTTTGGCATTTACATTACACTTTGTCTCATCATTTTTTCATATCAAATAATTGTTACAGAAGTTAAGAATCTTCATGCACATACAGTCATAACCTTCGACCACAAAATTCTGATGTCTGGACACACTACTGATGGCGCAGGTTTTTTGGTGGGGTCTTTTTTGTTCGTTGGTTGGAGTTTTTTCACTTAAAACTTTCTACCTACAAGCCAGGAAAGAGGCACCAGCCTGACAGTACTCTTGATCAAAAACAAGTTGGGTAATCTGTGATATGAGGGCAATGGCACATCCTTATCATATCCTAGGAAAATGAACTGGGGAAAAGTCAAAGGGTTAAGAATTAGTAATTTAACTAGGTTTAGGAAGGTATTTACAAAGTATAATATTTTGGGCCAAACATCTAACAAGTACACAAATACATAGCTCACTGCTAGGTGACAACCACCGCTGGTTTTCTCATTATTTTCAAGCTTCTTTCAAGCTTCACATGAAGAATTCCGTATATTAAAAAAAAAAACAACAACTTTTAAATTAAATACTTTCAGCACATACCTTGTAAAAGTACTTTCCACAAAAATAAAAAATATGAAATAAAACATTGATATGATAAAAGGGAATGACATCTACAACATTTTTTAATTTATACTATTTACTCTCCATGAGATTTCCACAAAAAATGAAGTATAGTCAGAAAACAAATACAGAATGAATAGAACAAAAACTAACCTCATAAACAAAATACACTTTGGCTTTTACATAGATTCCCATGCGTACTACTGCGCGCACAGCAGCGTTCATACCTGGGAAAAAAAGCAAAATTACATTGTTATAGGTTATCCAATATTTTTTGTATACTATAAATTTTCATTGTCTTTAAAGAAAAGGAAACATTAATTCATTCCTAAACAAAGACAATGATCAGCATCTATTAAAACAGAAATTTGCTTAATGACAGTGCAATCAACCCCTGAATATGAAGGGTGCTTTGCTACAATAATTATGTGGATGCCAGTATGTGTGTTAGTCAGAGATTAAACTGCTGATTGTAAAACAGCATTGTAAAAGTAACAGCTACTAAACCAGAAACAGAAATTCATTTCACAATAATGATTATTTTTCTATCTGAAATGTAAAACATGCAGCCAGTTAAAATTTAGCCCCTTCAAAGGACAAATTATACTGTAACAGTTCTTTTTCCTGAGCTTTCCAAAGTAACACAGGTGTACACGCAGTATTTGGTGGGGAGCACAGCCAAAGCTCCTGGCATGGATAGGTGCCCACTTAAAAAGATAAAAGTAGCAGTAAATTAACACAAGAAACACTGCATGGACTCATTTGACAGAAAAGTGCCTAAATGGCACTTTGCTTCCCAGAACTGCAACCTCACGTTGGAATTCTCTACTCACAGACACCTGACAAATTATACTAGTGTCAAATCTTCAATTTAAGTCCAATGGTCAAACACTTAGACTCCTGAGCAACAGTGAAAGCTCCACTGGTCCCTTTACATGGATCAACTGAACTTCTGCTATAACCCGTCTCTTCAGATGCTGTGTTACCTTACTCGTTATTCAGGAAGTTCCCCAAAATAATAAACTAATTGCTTCCATACCACTTAAACAGACACGAGAGATTATGCAAAGCATGAGGACAGAAGAAGTTATTAGGCTACACTCAAAGAAATAGCCTCGGCACATCAGTTGAAAGGGATGCCAGAAACATGATGATCCAAAATATTGGGCACCGATTCTCCAAATCTGTTGCACTTAATATCAAAATAGCAAAGTAGCATGTCAGCTCTGCTTTCTGACATAGGTGTTAAGTGTTAACCTATCTGGAGATGCAAAAAGTTGGTAACTAGCATATATAAACCCACAACACAGTAAGCCATAAAGAGGTGATTCTGCCCCTCTACTCCACTCTCGTGAGACCCCACCTGGAGTACTGCGTCCAGCTCTGGAGTCCCCAACATAAGAAGGACATGGACCTGCTGGACCGTGTCCAGAGGAGGGCCACGAGGATGATTGGAGGGCTGGAGCACCTCTCCTATGAGGAGAGGCTGAAAGAGTTGGGGCTGTTCAGCCTGGAGAAGAGAAGGCTCCGGGGAGATATTATTGCGGCCTTCCAGTACCTCAAGAGGGCCTACAGGAGAGCTGGGGAAGGACTTTTTACTAGGGCATGTAGTGATAGGACGAGGGGGAATGGCTTCAAACTGGAAGGGGGCAGGTTTAGACTGAACATTAGGAAGAAGTTTTTCACTTTGAGGGTGGTAAGGCACTGGCACAGGTTGCCCAGAGAGGCTGTTGAGGCCCCATCCCTGGAGGTGTTCAAGGCCAGGCTGGATGTGGCCTTGGGCAACCTGGTCTAGTGGGAGGTGTCCCTGCCTATAGCAGGGGGGTTGGAACTCGATGATCTTCAAGGTCCTTTCCAACCTAAACCATTCTATGATTCTATGATCTATTCCTACAATATCCACCATTACCGGAAAAAAATCCGAGCTATAAAAGCTTACCTCTCTGAAGAAAGAATGATACTGACATTTTCTCAAAGATTTATTACTTAGGAACATACCAGAAAGTCCCTGAAGCTGCCCAATGCGAAACAAAAAATTAAGTTTGCCAAAATCAAAAGTTGCTTTGTTGTTTGCATTGATGTCACTAAACCTTAAGATTAAAATCACGAGTAACAGTGTTTTCACATCAATTCTGTGTTAGGAAAAAACAGCAAGAATTCTCTCAGCCAGAGTCAGCCTTGTGGAAGAGCTGGAAAAAGCTCTCAAATGCCAAGACAGCTAAAAGCACAGCTTTGGACAACAAACTGGGTGATGGCAAAGAAAAGCAACAAATCTCATCTGACAAGCTGTACTGAAAAGAAAGTTAGCACGCTAAGTCTCAGATTAAAACAGATCTATTAAACAGAGTTATCTCCTCAGTGAAACAGTTTTCATAACAAAAAGAACCCTCTCACCCACCCGCCTCACACAACTTCCCCTGGAAAGTGGAGATGAAGACCTTTAAATTTATATAACGGACAGTTCTTCAGAGCACTGCCATTTTCTTCAAACAGGGAAGACACGAGCACAAGGTACTCCTTTCATCACAGTCCACAGCTTGCTTCTATTAATGCACATCATGTGTAGGAGGCTTGGTTTTTTTGTTGTTGTTGATGGTTGGTCAGTAGAGAGGTTTTTTTGGTAGTTTGGGTTTTGAGGTTTCAGTGGGTTCTTGGCGGGGTTGGGGAGTAGTATTGTCATTGCTTGGTTAGGGTTCTTTGTGAAGGGGTTATTTCAGAGATAAGAACAACTTTTTGTATTATCCATTTGGCTGCAAAATTCTAGAAGAGCAGCTAACAGTTTCATTTTCTGAAGGGAAAAAGTTCATCCTCACCAGGTGAGGACTACTCAGAACTGTCCTTTTAAGAACCTTCTATTCTTGAAGTTCAGTTTTGTCACCTCTCCCTTTTGGCACCTACTTAAAAAAACCTAAGGACTGTTTTAGGTATCTAATATATGTCCAGTTATAAAGACTCTGGTGTCTCATTCAGCAGTAGGCTCTGAATTCCAAGTATCTAATTAGAATAAAGAGAAAGTATCTGTGATGCAAACAGGCTAAAGCAGAATAGTTTTATCAGCAAAAATAAATATTTAATAAAATAGGAAGGCATTAAACAAACATTCATATGCCTACCAAAGATACATACTTGTCTTTTATCTGTTTCTTGCTCACATTTCTGCTTTATTGGTCATGTATCCTATCCATGTATCAGTGTATTGTAAAAAAGGGCAGTTACTCTGTTCTCGTTACAGATTCTCCAGATCTGCCATGCCTTCATTATGGATTTGTCTACAAACATTGATTTAGCTTAATGTTCGTACTTCTAAACCAGAGTAAAATATAAGCATTTGTTTCTCAAAATGACAAATCCATTAATTCTTTCCACGTGAATATATTCATAATACAGCCACATACTTTCTTAGTGAATACTCTCCGGTTTCTATGTCTTACATGGAAAATTGGTAAAATTCATAATTTACCTGCAAGAAAGGGCAAAAGCCCAGGAAAACACCCACAAATTACAGACAGAAAGCATCTTCTCAGTACCACCACTGCAACTTTATAAGTTTCTGCATCATACATTTTATTATTATTTGGCAATGTATATTCTATCTTTTTATATAGAAAAGGGACTTGGGTGTTTATTGGCAATGTCCTAAAAAAGTAGCTTATATTTCAGAAGGTCTGAGACTGGAGGGTGCTATAATTTGATATCTACAGAATACAGTTAAAACACTGAAGCTTTAGACTTTTACACGTTGGCTATGTAAATCTGAATACACTGCTTGCAGTGATTCAAGTATGTAAATACAGAGAATTTCAGAAGTCTTTGTGGCACTTGTCTAACAAAATGTTGTTGTATTTGATTATTTGTGGAGTCTTACAATGGTATTTGTGAATTACCATAATAACTATGAAATGTAATTATATGCTTGTTACTGAAAAAGAGATTTACTGAGTTAACCATGGATTTAGTCCTGAATAATAAATACATCCTGATAAACGTATAGGATTAGAATAGCAGCTTCAAAAGAAAGCCACGAGTAAAACTAGTATTTTTTTATAACGTAAGAATTATTTAAAATCTTTCTGAATTACCACTTCCTTTTGCCTGTGACAGAGGAAAAGATTTATTTTGCTCTTTTGGATTCAGCAAAGATTAAGTAATCTGCAACTACTTACATGGCTTTACATAATGCCTGAAATTAATTTAAAAGTAGATAGTTTACTGTCCTTCTTGATAACGTCTATTCAATTGTCTTTGAAAGCAATAATTTTCATAGCAAGGTTACAAACAGTACTGCAGAAATCTTTATTTTAAAGGCACTCCCTTCGCCAAAACAGTATGTGTCTCCCATGCCTACATCCTGTTCCACTGTGCACCACTGCAACAGAGGAGCGTGAGTAAAATTAAAACACTATTTTGTGTTTGAGCCAAGTTTCCGTCACTTTAGTCAGCTAGACAAGGCTTTAAATAAATAACTGTAATGCTAACCATATAAAAGAAAAATCAAAACTATGCATCTTGGTCAAGCATCAAGAAATACTTAAGCACCATCAATTTTAAAGATAAACATTGGCTTTAACGCATGCTTAATGACTTAGCACATATGTCTAAAGTGCTACCCTGAATAAAGATTCACACTTAACAGACTATACAGCAAAACACACAAACTAAGGAAAATGTCTAACTATTACCAAACAAAGTCTTTATTCAAGTATGTAAACAGATATATCAGTAATGATGTAAAAGCCTATAATCCTCAAAAGGAAAGGAAAGATGAGAAGCAGTCAAATACAAGAACTGAACAAATCATTAAGAAAACAATTTGGGTTTGTTCCATTTACTTTTAATTACATAGCAATTTTATTGCATATAATCACAATAACGATTCTAGATACCTGAAGAAAATACTATACAATTTTTCTAAACAGTAACACTGTATTAGATCAGAACAGCCTACTGCACAAATATATACAATATTATACTATCTAGACTACATGCCTATCTCCTCCAAAATTAAAAAAAATAAATCTTAAGGGACTAGTTTCAATCATAGGATCCACTAATTATAGAAGCAGTTCCTCCAAAATATTAAGTGCATTGAAATAGTTACACTCATTCATCAATAACTACATTCCTTATTTTTCATACAAATTATATTATAATATTATACATACAGACACATATATACATATTTTATATACATATCTATACACATACACACTATTATTTGCTGGAAAAGGTTTCTTTTTGGAGGGCTAGAATTCAAAAGTTCCTTGTGACTATCTTCAAATTACATAAGAGTTAACAAATAAACTCTGTAATTTGGATGACGTAAAAGGAGTGTGGGTTGTTTTGGTTTGGGTTTTTTTTTTTTTTGGGGGGGGGGGGATGTGTGTGGTGTATTTATTTACTTTATTTGGTTTGTTCAGAGGCAAAATTTCTTTTTCCATCATATGCTACCAGGACAAGATCCGTACATCTGCACTACCATATTACATACCTCTTGTGATGTTCCTCAGAAGCCTGTAATGCTTCCAAGTAAAAGTATGTAGATCTTTGCTTCCACAGTCATGGTATGTGGCATTCCAAAACTCTGGAATCCACCAGGCTATACGGTTCTTTTTACCTGTTTCTAAGCTCAATATTTGCCGAAGGAGTGGAGGTATTTTATTTGTTTAGTGGCAAAATTTCTTCTTCTAGTGTAACGTACTAGGACAAGAGCAGTACATCTACACTACAATATTAAATATGCCTTAAAATGTTAGGAAGCCTGAAATGTTTCAAATGTAGAAATATGTAGATCTTTACTTCACAAGTCATGGTCTTTGATATTTTAGACCATTACCATGTAATCCATAAACCCCTTACTGCTGTCTTCCACAACACTAAATCTTTGAGTTTATCTCAAAAATAACGTGGTCACATTCAAAGACTGTAATCTTGAGCCAGTAAATTGGGCAACAGCTCGAAGCAGCCACAAATACATCATTCCCCAACAGTACACAATTGCTTTCTGTCTGAAGCTTTCAGATGACATTGTTCCTGCTGCTGAGCCATACCTACCACGGTCCTAGAATAAGCAGTCTGATTGGAGATTGTACAAACATAAGTGACCTCCAGCAGCCAAAATTCACCAGCAACAAGCATAAAATATAACCACTGTACTTCACGACCTGAAGCAGACCATGGCCAGAGAGTCCCACAAAGTAAAGACAGAAGCATGACTTAAAATGCATTTATTAGTCCACCTTTCTCAGCTGCAACCACTACAATTTAGAAATAGTCCAGAAACTGAGCTAACCCATAAATCTTGAGAATCAATTGTCAAAACTTCTTTTGCCTCTCAAGGTACTTGTGATTATGGTGGAAAGTACTTCTTTTAGTTAACAATTTAACAGTTGGCTAGCTAAAGTGAGGGACTGCTGAGTTTAGTACTTACATATGTTAAATGTACAAAATACAAATATTTTCTCATGTGAAATAAATCACTGATAAATTCTTTAACTCCACCAAACAAAAAAATATACCTGTGTTTAAAATACAGTGACTAAACCATAATAGTTCCACTATGGCATATACACATTCTATAGTCTTTAATATTGCACAGGCAGTAAAAAGGAAAAACAAAAAAAAACCTTGCAGGGAAATACCACAATTGTGGGGAAGTAATTTAAAACCTAACATGTCCTATAAGTAGGAAGGCTTGTGTAATTTACATAATGCTACTTCTAAATTATTCAAAAATAAAATAACAGCAAAGGCGGTAACTTCTATTTTAAAATAATTTCCAGCATATTTTGTTCTAGGCTGAGATTTACAGCCCAATCTAAATCAAGGCACCTACTGATATGAAGATTACATGTTTACTGCAACACTAATGGGTGTTCTTTCCACTCAATTTCCTGTGAGTTTAGTTTGCATTACAGATATTCTTAAGATTTCGAGTGTCTAACAAATCTAAAGAAGAAACCCAACCCAAAACAAAACAAAACCAAAGACAACAAAAGAGGAGACTGGAACTTTTTTTTTTTTAGATATATATTGGTATTTTTTTGCCCACTTCAGAGTTAGTAATTTTGCCTCACCTACAGTTTGCTTGAATATATATTTTCAAACAACTCTGCAGTAATAGCAGTGCATTTCCTTCTACTTAGACTTCACAACTTCATTTCTCTCGCATATTTGCCCTACAGAGGGCAAATGACCTTGACAGGGCATGACTCATTCTGTCCCTTGTTTAACTCCTAACCTAGCATGCAAACAGACTTGAGGTTGCATATTTTACACATCTGTACTGTTACCAAGATAGTAAGAGTTAAGAACCTCAACTGTGTAATTCAGTTGAAATGATCAAGTTCTTAAATGTTGGGTTTTTTTTTTTCCTTGTTCTTTAAAGTTAGGACAATGCTGCCTACAAAACGACTTGGAAGGCATCCAGTTTACTTTGTTTGGTCTTTGTGACAACCTCACTCCTCAGACAGCAACTTTCACAGGCTGTTACTTTTTATGCCTCCACGTAAATATGCTGCAGTTGCAGTCTGACAGACAATAAAGTCTGGATGTTACCCGTGGATTCTGCAAGCCCTTTAAATGCTTTAATTCACATAGTGGCAAGAGCAGATTAATACTTTATAAAAAGAGATACATCTGCTGCTGCATTGTATAATCTCCAGCCACGCGGAAGCAAGCAGCAGAGCTCAGCCTCTTGCCGAACACGCTGCTGCTTGAGGCAATGCCCTGCCACACTTAAAAATTAAAATGGCGATTTGGCGACCAGACCATTAAAACAGAGATGCCTTTATTCACAGTCCCTCCTAGGATCATTTAGCAGTGGAATTGATGACATTTAGAGCAAACTGTGGATAAAACTTGAACGAGCGTAACCCCAGCGAGAGGCAAAGGAGAAGCCATTTACAGGCATTAACTTGCAGTTTCTCCGCAACGGCAACATTTTCCTCTCTGATTGGTACCAAATCCCTTCCACCCCTGACTAGAAAGAGTTTCGGATAATCCCAGGTAAACCCCGGGGCTCTCCGTTATTCCAGCGGGCAGAGGGAGGGAGGATGCTTCTCCCGGCCCGGATGACGCAAAGAGGCGGAATCTGCAGCGACTCGCAGCGGATCACGTACACAGCGGCGGCGGGAGGGAGCGCGGAGACACCGGTCCACGCACGCTGCTACCCCACGGAAAGCGAGGGGGGGGAAGGCAGAGGCTGCCTCCTCGCACCCCGGGAACACGCAAAAAGCTGGGGAAACTGGGCATTAAACTACCGAGCCCGCACAGCGACGAGAGAGAGGCTTCTCCCCCCCTTCTCTTTAAAAACGCGAATGAGTGCCTTTTCTTCTTTAAGTGAAAGTACTTTAGAGACACTCCCGGCAAAAACATCAAATAATCGTAATTTAAGGAAAGAAGATAAAAGCAGTCACCACTGAACAACTCTCCTGGCAAACGCAGAACAAGAGTCCACTTAAATAGCATGGAGCATGGCATATTTGAAACCTTAGTTAACCGAAACTTCCAACTATTAACATATATCAGATTTTCTGGTAGAAAAGGGGAAACGAAAGTGTCGGAAAACATGTCTTCATAACTAATTCTATTGCCATCAAGTCTGTTTTCTTTCCTTCCCTCTTAACGCCTATAGGTCTTTTGTTCAACCCGTCCTGTAGCTAGGACTGCCTCTACACTTAAGAGATTTAAGGAGGTGAAACGCGTTTCCAACACACTCCTACCAGGCTAGAGAGTAAACTACCATGTGAGCTTTCTAAATCACGGGTAGGAACATAGAAGCGTTCGTGGTGCCAAAATGAAGTGAAAAGCAGACGAGGCGAGGGCTGGCAGAGCCCCAGCAGTGCAGACAGCCTCCCACCCGCCGTGCGAGGCGGCACGACCTCCTCTCCTCCCCCGCTCACATCAGCCATCCACCCTCCCTCCTCACTCTCCTCTACCCACCATCTCCCGAGGAGTGAAGACATTTTGGTGGTAAAAGTTACTGGACCATTTCTACCCTCTTCCCTGCCAAGGCAGGCTCAGAGGAAATGCGATGAGAAAGGGAGGGAGGAGGAAGGATGAGGGTATGCTCTCAGCTTAGGCGCCCAGGCCCCGCAAAAATGATTTATCTTGAAAATGACCACAGTAAGAGCAGAAGGCCAACAGAGAAAGTGGGACCCGGGAACCACGGCGATCTGGTGTGCTCCACTCCCAGACCTCCACCTCTCTCTTTCTCTCTCCACTACCATGTGCCCCTTTACCGGCCCGGCTTCCCGCAGCCGCCCCCGGGGCAGCCCATGCTTCCTACTCCCTTCTGGCAGGCGCTGCTGCACCCACCGCCTCCTTCCCCAGCCTCCCGCGTGGGCGCCCCGCCGGCCTGGGAGGCCCTTCGCCCTCCTGCCTCCCTCGTACCATCCCCCGAGGGGCTCCTCACCCTCACCCTCCCTTTCCGCTGCCCCCATTCCCCACCGTGTCCGCAGTTCCCCCTGCCTCCATCTTCTACCTCTCCTTCCCCTCCTCCTCCTCCCCTCGCTCCCGCAGCGAACGGCGTGAGCAGCTACCTTGGGCATCGCCGCCGCTGGTCAGCACCCCGATGGCCTTCCCGGTGCCCGACAGGTTCTCGAAGAACTTCGGTTGGTGATCCATGGCGCTGCGGGGGCGGCACCGGCGGGCGAGACGGAGCGAGGTCGCTGAGGGAGCCCCTGGCCGCGGGGCTCTGCCCTGGTGCCCGAGGTGCGCGCTCCGCTGGGTCCGACACTTGGCCTCTGCGGAAAAAGAACCCGAAAAAAAAACCCGGTNGGGGAGGGGGCGGCTGTGTGAAAAAGCCCGGGAAAAAAAGAAACGACAAAAGGGTGAGGAGAGAGCGGAGGAGGGATGCAGCGCTCACATCGCAGCCCGCCTCTCCCCGCGCCGTGCCCCCCGCCGCCGCTTCCTCTCCCCGCTGCCGCTGACAGGGCTGCGCCGCGCGGCCCGGCACCGCCCTCCAACGCCCCTTCGGGACCGGAGCCTGACGGGCGGGCCGAGGGGCCAATGAGAAGGCGAGCTGCCGCCTCGAGCGGCGGCCGTTGCGGCGAGGCGGGGTGGGGTGGTTACGTTCGGAGGGAGCTGGCAGGTGGTGGGGGGGAGGTGGCGCGAGGCTGAGGGAGCGGGCGGGGCGGGGCTGCAGGTGGGGGCGGGAGGCCCCTCGGCTCCCTTCCCCCGGCGGCGCCTGAGGCGGGGGCGATGCGGGGAACATGGCTGGCGCCTCGGCCGGGCGGCAGCGGAGGGGGAAGGGAGTTCCGCCCGCCAGAGTTAACTCATCCTCTCCGCGGTAGCGGCTGAGTAACACCACGTGTGGGGCCGCGGGAGCGGGTTCCCCGGTCAGCCCTTTCCGCGGGAGCTCTCCGTGAGGGGCTGCCGTCAGGGTCCGGCGCTCTGGGGCTGGTCCCTCCGCGGTGAGTCTGGGTGCGCCGGCGAGAGCTCCCGGCCCGGCCGGCCCGTGTTGAGCCCTGCCGCAGGCCTGGCGGGTGGTGGGGGCTGCGCGACGGGGAAGCGCCCACCCGTCTTAGCCAGGGGCTCAAGTGGGAAAGCGGCCTCTGGCGTGCCGGTGGCTCACGGCCCGCTTCTCGTAAAGGCGGCTCGGCCTGCCCTCTTCTCGCCCAGCTGTTGCTCAAAAGACTGAAGTGAGCCCGCCGTGAATGCAGAATAAAGGAAGAGAGTTTCTTCTGCCGTCGCCTGGCAGGGTTTGTGTCACAGGGTCTGGTCCGCGTCTGTCTTGTCAGACGGGGAAACCCAAAGGCCTAGAGCCCAGTTCATTCTCTTTTTGCCTCTCTTATCCCTTCTGGGGTATGTCTTGCTGCTGTGGCATCCCAAAACCATGGCAGATGTTCAGGCGCAGATAGGAAAAGGAAGTTACTTCTTTTAAGTACTTACAGCTTAGGGACAAAGGTTGAGTTTACGGGAGCAACAGAGGTAAAGCAGTTGGGAAAAATTACTCTGGGTAGGAATCCCAGTCTTTCTGCCTTCTCTTTTGTTCTCCTGTCATGCACGGATGCTTTTTTCTTGGTGAGTGCTTAGTACTGGTAGACTACTAAAACTTGCTGGATTATAAGACTGCATTGGAGTACAACAGAATAATTCTGTTGATCATAGCAATGTGTGTAGTCACAGTAACAGCTTAAGACTCCGATTTTGTTAATTTAAGCAAATAAAGCTGTATTATCCCGTATACAGTTCTTTGTAGTACTTGGCGTAAGTCAAAGTATTTGCAGAATCAGGGGCTAAGTTACTTACCCAAAATTATAAAGCAAGTCAGAGAGAGTCAGGAACAGCAGCAAAATGCTGACTCAAGTTTTATATTTTAATTGCTGTAATAATTACTGGTTTTGTTCAACATCTTCACATCTTAGACTTAACTCACATTGTAAAAATACACGTGCTCGTCCTGTCAACTTTCACACAGACACATGCAGGAGCACAGTCATTTCAGTAGTTCAGTCAAAATTACTCATAGATAAATGTTTGAAGAAACCATACCTACAAATAGATATCTATACCTAGTATGTGGGCAGCTCACGTTTGCAAATCTACTCAGAGGCTAAAAAGAGTGTGATTTGACAATGGAAAAGACACATTGCCAAATAGTTTGCATACCATGAAAACCAGTGATTCTACTGGGAATTTTCTGTATTCTTTCCTGAATATGAAGAGAGTTCTGAGTCACAGATTATAAGAAAGGTGAACCTTTGTTATAGAAATATATAAACGCCCATAAAGTCCCACTCTGTTCAAAGGGTTCTGGTTTGAATCGGTATCACATTAGTTTCTTGGACAGTACCTCTGCAAAAGATAAATTAAGGTCTTTGGGTGATTTGGGACTTGATCCAAAACCTGTAAAATCGGTAGGAAGGTCTTTGGCTGATGTAAATTGTTATGACTACTTTTAAGATCATGAAGCAATGATAGTTTGTCATCTGAGCAACACATTGAGGAAGCTTTGCATGGGTTCTGTTTGGTTTGGTACAGATACTTAGCCATGCTTTAGAATTGGCTTACTTTGTTTTATTCGCTTTAGCTAAAGCATTTGCATTTTGTCTGAAAGTAGACTTGTCCCTCTTGCTTGCAAATACAGCCTTGATGATAAGGAGATACTATTTTCTGAAAGTATGTTTTCTCCAATTGCCTTATGGTACATAATGAACCTAAAAGTGATGTATTTTTTTCACCCTTGTGTAACTAGGAAGCTGCCTATGATTTCACTGTTTTCATCATTTATTAGAACTACTCATTGTTCTTCAGCAGAGCTCTCAGGAAAGAATTGCATTTTGTCTGTGTCAAGTCATTAGAGTAGAGGTGGGAGGAGAGGACAGGATGTGGAACTGTTTGTTCCTGAGGCTGTCTTGATATACTTAAATATCTTCCAGCAATACAATTTCCTATAATCGTAAAAGGAGTGAATTCTTGGCTTAAGTATTGAAGTCTTATTTAACCATGTGGGATATAGTTGCAATGCAGCTAGGTACACCTGTATAAATCATACTGGCACTAAAAGAATAGGCTTTTTTGAGATATGCAAACTGATAGTAAAGAAACTGCATATCTGAATAAAACCTCAGCAGGTAATTTGCACGCTACATTAGGCGCTCTAATTGTCCTCCTACTGTAACGCTAAATAGAATCAGTTTACATAGGACAGGGAGAGGACAGGTGGGTTTTGGCTCTTCCCTGATCCTGACCATTGCAGATGCTCTGCCGCATCCTTTTCCCATTGCCTGTTTGTTCCCTGTGCCATCTAGATCAAGCCTATGTGCCCATCTTTAAATCTTATCACTACCTAAGAAATCCTGATTGACCCTTTAAAAAAACTTTGGATTGCTACCCACCTCAACTTACTGCACCAGTATCGTTACACATGCTGCCTTTGAACTATAAAACGGTTCATATCATGGATGTAATATCACAGATGTAACCAGTACTTCATTTTGCGCAACATCTTCCATTGAAATTGTTAAACTAGGAAGAACAAGTCATGTCCAAAATGAACAAGATTATTGCATGAGTAACAGAGCTGAATGAAGGAGTTTCCAGCCAACTGAAACTATTTTCTACAGCCAGACCTTTCTCTCCTATATGGATTCTCTGGCATCTAGTGTTACGTGAGCCCACACATCAAATTTGTCTGAGGTGCTAATAGGAGCTGTCTCTTCTGCCCAGCTGTCATTTTTTCATGAGACTTATGAATCATAAAGTCAATTAACTTTTGCATATTCCACTTTTTAATATTATTAAAAGACAGGCAGAGAACAGAGAATGAGATGGAAGGGTTTACAGAAATTCCAGCATTTTAAAATTAAACAGGCTAGTCATGGAATGCACAGATTAGCATAAAAAGAAGGAAAGAGGAAGTCATCAAGATAGCATTTTTGGGCAGACGGTGACAGTGATTTCTTTAGGAGAACTGACTGCATTTTTCCGTTAATACTACAATATTCCCTGGCCCTATATGTTGCATATAAACTGTTGTACTACTTAGTCTCTTTCCTGTTTGTTTTCACCCTTCAGTTGTGTCCTTCTAACAATACAAACTGTAGTAGAGGGACTGGATTCTGTGGTGTTTTTTTTTTTCATTTCTCTCTTGCATAATGACAGTCTTAGTGACACTAATGTACACAAGGCTTTCTTTATGCTAGAAATATAAGGTGTAAATGAGAGGAAATCTAGAACTAGTATGAGATAAGAGATATAGGAAAACATCCAAGAGATTTGAAGAAGAGACGTGCTATTAGGGTTGGATGAGGAAGGAAGGGAGGTGGGGGCAATGGAAAGCTAACACAGCTTTGAGAAGGGAACATGATTGTATCCAGAATAGGTAAGTCTTTTAATAAATATCCAAACAAGATTTTCTAATGTATTTTTCTTGTTCTTATCTCTAGTTGGTACTTATTTTGTTAGAGAGAGAGCAGCAATTAACACAGCCTTGGAGAGAAATTTACTTAAAACTGACCACTACACACATTATGGAAAAGGTAATAATATTAATCTGTTACTTCCCAGTAGTCATATAAAATGCATCAAAATCATTATCACTGTTAAGATAGATAATATCCTGAGTCACTGTAATGTCAACTTTTAAAAGAGGGGGAGTTGTATCACTGGTCTATGAATATGTCCATTTTACACAGTGACAAAAATACTTAGTAACGTAGCGTAGCAAGCGTAAGCCATTTAAACTGCCCAAGTCAGCATGAGAAGCAGGAAAGGGAAAATATGTCAACTATAAAGGATGTTGTATTATTTTCAATGATGTGGGATGATAATGTAAAATGTCACCGTTTTCATTATGAAAGAAAATAACTTATTGAACATCAGCTACAATTTTTTCTTGAATGTCAAATGGCTGTTGCTTTGAATTTGGTGTACCTGACTCTTCAATTGAGAGTTTAGGTACTCATCTAAGGTATTAACGAAATTTCCACTAAAATCAAATGGCAAGACTTTTTAATGGTACTTGAATCAGGCCATGTATAAAAGAAAAACACAAATTAATCCCTAAGTTTACTTAACTGTTCTTTATTAAAAAAAAAAAACAATGATTGAGCAACATTTTTCTGAAAGTTACTCCCTCCACAATGTTTTTTTTAATCTCAGAATCTAAATGTAAGCCGTGATTAAGCAGTACCATATTAATTCCTAGCAAAATTATTTTGACTGTGAACGTTGTTATATAACTTCAAAACCAAGAAGTATTGTTCAGCTTTTACTAGCTGTGAGGCCTCCATGTTTTTATGGAAAATGTTCTATAAATAATTATATGGAAAATGTATCAGCGTGCTCTTTAGGCTTGATAGTTATTTGTTCCATGGTAAATTCATGTATCTTTTCTTAAATGACATGTACTAAATTTTCTAATTTGTGCTCAGCAGGTTCATTATGTGGCATTGTTTTTTCTTCCTCCTGTTGCCAGCTGCTAAATTCACTGTTCAGTGCCACCATCAAACAAATATTGTTAAGATGCTATGTATTTCTTTCAAACTTTGATTCTTGAAGAAAACAAGTTCTAAGCCCCTAAAAATGCATCTTTCTGTGGTTTGACATGACCTGGAGTCCACTTCTTAATTTAAAAGTATGTTTTTCTGGTTTCATTGGGTAGAAAAATTCATGACTGAGCTAAGCACCACCCAAAAATATTGCAGATCAAAGAGGATTTGTGTTATTGTGAAAGATATGTTGTGTCAGATACACTAGGCTTGGAATAATTGAGCCATGCTAGTCATACATGTATCATAATTGCTTAGAGGTTTAAAAAACTCAGAAACAGAAAAAAACTGCCTAAAACACTTCATTAAAAGGAAACATGCTAATTAAACAGTTAATGAATCATACAATTGACTAAGTTATTTCTCCTGGTTTGGGGGAGAAGAGTACGTAAGCCTTTTATTCTCACTTAGAAAACTTCTACAGTGAGCCATCATTTGGCGCCACAGGATAATTTGTAAGCTTGCCATACTATGAGCCACAAAAGGTAGATGTCTGGGAAATGGGTCGGGCTAAGTATACATGTTCATAGTCCACGTTAAAAGGATATAGACTAATCATGGTACTTCTGCAGCTTTCTCTTAGGTGGTGCAAATGATCTCAAGGTTTTGAGAAGTCTTACTATTTATGGATGTGAATTACATGTTTGTTTACTTTAATGCTCAATATAAAAGTATGAACAATAACCTTAGAACATTGTCTAGAATGCAGAACTTCTTTCTTATAGATGAGTGCCCTAAATACTTGATTATTAGATGGTATTATCCTTTGTACAGTACTTCTGGATTAGTGAATCCTTGTAACCGCTTCAGCAGGAAAGTTGGAGTGTCCTCATCCAGAAAAATGTCCTCCTGACTGATAGGGCAGGTTGCAGAGGGAGGCTTCAATGTACTTGGGCAAAACTGATCTCAGGGGTGTCACTTTTGGTCATATGCTGTAATTGTTAGGCTGTATTATATACAAGGTGAGCACTGTGGAGTTTTACATGGAGGTCACTTCTGTTGAAGAGTGGATGACATTAAGGAGTTCTCTGAAGATTTGTTATATCATATTCCTCAGCAGAGTTTTATTGGAATAATGTTTAGTCTTTTGTTTCCGAAAAGGCACGAATACAGGACACATCAACTAAGTGCTTATGTGGATTGGGGCCAAATGGACAATTTGGCCTGAAGCTGTCTTTGATTTCTTCCCTCAGTAGAACTGATGGAAATAACTGCAAGGGAAAAAAATTCTGAAGGAACCAAGAGAGATAAAGAAAAATTTATAAAACTTTGTAACTTAGGGTTGCTTAAGAAAAGAGTAACCTCTCCCCCTATTTTATGACCTTGGCGATCATTTTTATGTCAAAAAGAAAAACAACAAAAAACCCACAGAAATGTTTTTCTGCTTAAAATTATGTACCCTTAATTATACTTCAAGAAATGGTACCATTATTAATGTTCTAATCTAATATAATTTAGTTGGTTTGGTAAGTGTAACTTCTTTTTTTAATGTCATCTCTGATTTTCTACAAACATCGCAGTGGTTGTTCCTTTCCACAGAGACTTGAATTTTTTAATCCAGAATTAACATGACAGTATAATTAAGGTAATATAAATGTACTTGCACAGTTACTGATAAGATGAATTAAAAATAGAGTCCCCCCAAATATTTGTATATGCAGCAGTTCCCCCAAATACGCAGAAGTTCCCACAAACTAAACAAATTGAAACTGTGGTTTATGATTTGCAATCTTTATATGTTTTATAATACACAAAAGTTAAACAAGTGAACTTGTTCTCTGTTACGTTGTAAATATTCAGCTTCCTACTTACTGTATTTTTTTGCATAAGTTATGGCATTTATATTAATTTTATTAGTACTGATAAACAATGGATTTGATATATATCTCTCATGGAATTCTTCCCCCTTTGAAGGTGCGTTTGTCTCTTTACAATAGAGGTTATGCATATTTTCTTTGCAGTTTTGTGGCTTGCCCAAAAATGGAAGCTCCAGCAATGTTTAAAACAACCTAGGGGGTTGTGGAGACTTCAGGCAGCCATTAGCGATAGATTGCTCAGATAGATAGAATGATATATGACTGTACCTTTTATTGTAGCTGCTATGGCCCCAGTTCTTCGAAGGCTCTTGTTATTCAGTGTGGTGTCTTACTATTGGATTGAAAGAGGATTCAGTATTCAAAATGCCTGAACCTAATGGAAACATTAATTTGGGGGATTGTGAGATGGGGGGGAGACAATAACTGGTCAAAATGGAATGTACAGAGTGTACAGGCCATTGTCTCCTCTACAAACCATCTGAGTGGTACAGTGCCACAAAGTTGTCTTCCTGCAGGACTGAGGAGACTAGAAAAGCAATTTTAGTAGTAAAGCAGATAGCGGGGTATCATTAGAGCTTGTGTCTTAGCAGCCAGCAGTTTCTGAGAGAGATTACAAGTACTTAGAGAAAGCAATAAAGTTAGGTATTTGGTCTGAATAATTTACACTTCAAGAAGCAGTCTTTACCTTTGAATTTTTTGTTGTTGTTGTTTTATTCTGTTATGGTGTTGTGAATAATATATAACAGCAAAGAGTATTTCTTCAAGAGGACATATCTATTTTTAGTTACGATGTTTCCTGGTCAGTCAATACCACTTATTTCCTAGCATGCACTTGCTCTCTCACTTTCTCCTCCCCACTCCAGCCTTCCTTTTCTTCCTTTCATTTCTTTTTCTACCATCTATTTTCCTTCACTCCTTCTTGCTTTCACTACTTGCCAACTTCCTTCCCATCTTTTTCTTCCTTTCTTCTTAATGCTGAAGATAGGAAGAATGTCAGGAGTTTTTTCACTACTGTTGATAGTTTTAGTATAGTAGTTAACTGGTAGAAATTTCATATTCTTGCTTCTAAATATTTTTTATGACACTGATTTAAGATCATAAGTGATGATGAAAAATAGGGAATGTTTCTGTTTGTGGAATAAAAAAAATAGCCTTTAATGACCAGCAGAGTAATTTTCATTTGCAAGAAGCCAGTCTGGATGCCTTATGCAACCTGGTCTGTTCACTTCCTGTGAAGGGAATTAATAATGTCTTCTTATTTCTCCTTGTCTGTGAAATTTAAATAGTTAGCAGAGATATATTTAATATTGATTTCTTGTAAAAATGCATTTGTATGCATCCTTTGCTCAGACTGACACCAGAAAAAGTTTTATCTCACATTTTGTAGCATAACCCCCCCCACCCCCAGCCAAACTCAAACAAAAAACGTATTGCATATAACAGAACCTACAGTTAAGAAATACTTTGACAGGCATAGCTAAGAAGTTAAGCAGTATGTTTAAACTGTGGAACAGAGCTGAAGAAAAAAAACCAGATTGTTTTTGCTTTTATTGCAGAGTTAATAATGTTGTAAACATATATGGAGTGTAGTATTTAAGAATATCTGTTAGTGCTAAGAACATGTTAAATATCTGGCTTTTTACGTAATTATTTTTTTTTCCTGTACTTGTCTTACAATTCCTTGAATTCCTTAGAATTCTAATAAAAAAAAAATTCTTTGTTTTTTTTTTTTATGCAAGTGACCAAAGTCCTTTTAAGATATGTTTGAGTAATACCATTAGGATCATTATGTGAAAATAATCAGTATACTGTGAATAAATTGAATGATGATTGTTGTGATCAGACATAGGTGGAGCATGTTTAATGTTTACAGTCAGTTATCTTAGGTTTGTAATTTCCCTTCCAGGAAAGCAGTGTTTCTTTGGTGTTGAATGCCTCTATTTGCTGCTGAGACTGAATGCCTCACACCACGTCTTGTCTTTAAAATATGAATGGTGTATATTAAATAGTTGCTTTTTTTAAAAAAAAAAAGTAAACACCTGCTGAAAGAACAGGTGCAATAACAACAGGTCACTGGAGACATTAAAAAGAAAATCATTATTGCAAAGGAAAACGAGTATTCTACATAGACGAAAAATTACTTCATTAATTAACATGATATAAGAGGTTGTCTGTCATGGTATTTACTCTTTGTTATTGCTTTTGTGAGTTCAGAACTTGATCAAATTAAATTTTACGATCAAGAACAAAAAAGCAAGTTAGGTCGCAGCAGTAGCTAGCTCTGTTTTGTGGCATGCTGGAATGGATTCTAAAGGAGTAGACAGGAGTATGAGAGGTCAGTGGGAGTGTGGGAAATCATGTATAGTGGGCTAGAAGGGGCTCAGCTGAATTCCAGGGCAGGATGAGCTGCACAAAGAGTTAGTAGTATTTTAGCTACTTCTGTGAAGCTGTGGTCCAGATCTTCTAGTCTTCCTCCCTGATACATTTGTCCATAGTCAGTCTAATTTCTCCATGAGGTCAAGATCATCTCTTGTGAAGCTTCATTCCATTTTAGTGGCACAAGGTGATGCGCACCAAGCCCAAACCAGACACCTGTGGCAAAGTGCTTCCATTTTTCTAGGTGGCTGAGAGGGATAGGAATTCCCATCCCATCCCTGAAACAATTCTGCTGCAATGCCATTGTCCTTATCTTAGGATCCACAAGGCCTTGAGGATCATGCATTTACTATATAAATAGAGCAAGTGGCTGCCTTAGGAAACCCTGATACTTTCCAGTATGTAGGGGCAGACTAGGGTGGATTACTGAAAGGTAAATAAGCAGAACAGAGGACAAAATTAATCACATAAGGATAGATAAAACAGGAACAAAGACATCAGAGATAATGTCTGCTAAGGAAAACACTTTAATGCCTTCTTAACCTTCATATTGCCACCAATAAAAATAATTTATCAAGAATCACAAAAGAACGTGAACTGCTATGAGGAATATTCCCTTCTCTTTGAGCAGGAGGTCAAATTTAGGTCTTGTGAGGTCCCTTTCAACCTAAATTATTCTATGATTCTATAATTCAAAATTTTACTCAGTTTTGTAAATTACTAAGAGGATGAATGTGTGTAATGGCTTCTTAGTTGTATGGATTAGAAGGCAAGTATTCATATATCTCTAAGTTAATTTACATATAATTAGAAATGTAAAAGCTTTGGTTACTAAAAGCGTTCAGAAGCTATTGCTTTCCTGTTTCCAAAGTTCATTGTATCCAAGTGCTAGTACGAAGAAGCAGCTGTAAAAAACAGTGGTGCAGAAAATTCTTTCCAAAACAACCAGAAAATTACTGCTTATAGTCGTGTTCTTTATGCTTCTTGTCATTTGTATTTTCCCTCTGAAAATAGTTTTTTTTTTTTTATTATTGTTTCACTGAACTTCAGTCTGTAGCTGTCACTGGACTCAGTGCTTTCACAGGAAAATTTGAATTCTATTTAAGTTTTTTGTCAGAAGCAAATAAATGAAGTCCCTGGTTTTATACACAAGGTAATCAAGTACTGCTTTGTGTCTGTAAAAGTTGGGAACATGGTTTTAGTACTTACTTAACAGTAATGTCCAGTGCCATGGATCAGGTCCTGTGCTGCAACCCTGTAGCATAGGGAAACCTCCTCTAGGACAAGGCAGAAAGAGGTTGCTCCCCTACCAATGTCACAGATCTGGGGTAGTGAAGCTCTGATTTCTTTTTTTTTTTTTTTTTTTNTTTCTGATGAGAGAAGGTTGGCACAGGGCTCACGGCGTTGCTTTCACAAGTGTTATGGTACAGGCACCTTCAACTTTTTTTCTCAGGGAACTGGAAGGTCCATATGACTGACCTCTTCCCCTGTGTCCCAGTGTAGGATGTGGCAGTACCTTGGGGTATGGTATACCATCTTACATGAATGGAAGAGTGTCAATTACAGGCTAAAAACATCCAAAGGAGGTTACACACATGACTAGACTGCCAGCTGAGTTGCAGCTGCTCTGAAAATCTTTTTGTTTTAAGAAAGAACCAGTGTAGTTTTAGAAACTTGGGATCCTGAAAGGAAACTCTTACTGTGCAGCCAACAAGGTGAGTAGCATGAGTCAGTGCAAGATTGTGATTAATGAGCAAACAGGGAGCACTTCATAGTTTGAAGAGAGTCAAACCCAGGGGGGTACCTAGATGTCCAGGGTAAAGAATCATTAGAAGCATTGAGAGGCCAAAATAACTGAAATTGCAGTTATTTTCTTTGTAATTGTTAGCTCCAGAATTTCCCCGAAAGCCACGCACACTGGCAAGAGGCCACAGTCTGTGCTGCTGTAGATGACGTGATCAAGTGATAAGATATTGCTGTAGAGTCAGGGCAGTAGTGAAAATGGAACTGAAGATAACTTGTAGAGTAAGTTTGACAATAGGCAGCCAAGTCTGGAGCAGTGGTGCCTTACATGGTACCCTCAAGCAGCTGTCAGTTGGCAAACACTTGGGCAAAGTGCAACAAGTGTTCTTAACAGTTAAGACGTAATATGGGTTGAGGGAGACACAGCTGAGCACGTGTCCAGCACGGGGATCACATTAAGAGGGCATATAGACGGGGGAGATTTGTACTCTGTTCCTTTGTAATGGAGCTAATTCAGTTTTACAGCTATTCCCAGCCTTGTAATGAGTTGGCATGGTCGTGTTGGCAGCACAGGCTCTGCTCTTGTGTGGGTTAGGTCTTCAAGTTAAACTGCATTTGCATGAGATAACAGACAGTTACCTGGAAGTTATAAAATATTTCTTGTTTCCCTTTTCCCTATGCCACTCACAATGGAAGTGCAGTTTAAGTAAGGTCATAGAAGTGTGAGGTACAAATGGTTGGCTAAGTCACTTAGCTGATACCACGATACAAAATTATTTTCCATACTTTATTTTCTAGTAACTTAGTATTTCATTACAAGCATAACTGTTAAAACTGAGTGATAGTAGTCTTTCATCCCCACAGTTACTGTTACTTTGAGATGTGTGTGAATAGTAACAGTGTTGTTACCAGTGCTAAGTTAGGGATATTGGGCTTTTAAAAAATATATTTTTTAAAGAAAGGCTGTTGTTTTCCAGTGACTTGAATATGTAAGTTTAGGTCCTGTGTTATTGATACTTATTTCTTCTCGAATCTAAAGCTATTAAATAATTTATATTTATCTAAAAGATTCAGCTGTCTTCAGTCTTCATTCTTCTTTCACTGAAAACTACTTACACATTCTAAGCACTATTTCTAGTACGCTTGGCCACCATTGTTCTATAATTTTTGTGTCAGTGACCTGGACCGCCATCCATGTTCTTCACCCTGTGGGATCACTCCAAGATAGTTTCATTTTCAAGTCACCTTATTCATTTGTAGTGTTGATTGTATATGAAATGTGACAAGAAGTACACTACTTCCGTTATAAGATATAAATGTAAACATGGAAATAGGATAACAGTATCACATTGTCAAGTTTTGTTTGCTTTGCCTCCTGTGTTCTGATTGAGACTGCCCTTGCCCTTTCCAATAATAATCCATGACATGCATATACATGTTCTGAAATTTCTGTGTGGCACAGCTTTATGGTTTAACAGACAGGCATGAAATAGTTTTCAAATTAAATTTAAATAATTTTGCCATGTAGATATTGTACTTAAAAATAAAAATTGCATTTGGTTTTCTCTTTCAAGGACTTAGTTTAGGAAGAAAATGTCTTTGACCAGAAATCAAGAATTCAGATGTGAGAAGGTACCATATGACATTTCAGTAAAAAAATAAAGTGGTACAGTGTTTTGTTTTTATGAATAACTCACATTTTGGAGCTAAGTTTGCTTATTCAAATAACAAAGACATTGAACACAACTAAACTTTTCCTTCTCTTCACATTCACAGGTCTATATTTGAATTTTAACCTACTAGAAATTTAGAGCAGGCTATTGCTTATATTAAGAGTGTAAATAATTAGTATTTCTGTTATTTATCTGTAGTGTATAATATTCACTGACAATTTTACCTGGATTATCTATATCATTTCTTAAGAGGCAGCAGTGATCCACAAAACAAAAACATGGACAGTGGTTAAATATCAGGAGGATTATCTGAAGTAGTACTTTCATTCTAGCCAACAACATTAACATCTCCATGACAAAAGAAATTCAAGTCTTATCTTTGTAATTTTAGCAGTATAGACATTGAGAGCCACATGTCCTATTAAGGTGAGAGTTTCAAGGCTGCGTCTAGAAAGAATCTGGAATCTGCTGCGCTGGACAAAGGCTAAAAGTGATCTTCTGTGTTAGACCCCCCCATTCTGGAAGGGAAAGCTGGGGTTCCAGATAAATTAAGTATTTCTGGTGAGACTGTCTTATGAACTCAGATCACTGATGACAGAATTTTTTTCAAGACTCTGTGCTGCAAGAAAAGCCTTGCTTGGAAAAGAATTTGGTATCTAAGCTAGGCTTTTCTAGGTTTTTCTGGTATGCAGTTGTACTATATGCAGAGAAAATGCAAGTGAAGCATGAAGAAAGATGTAGTGAGAATATAAAAACACAACCAGACAGGAAAGAGCTTTTACCATAAAATACAGCCTCTTTACTGCAGAACTGCTGTTCAGTTTGTCAGAAACAGCATTGTCTATGAGCAGTTTCCATTAGAAAGAAACTGATATTCCAAACTAGCTACAGACAATGGGGCTACTAACTTGTACTGAACTTGAGTGGTGTTTCACAAAGTGGAAATTTGGTAATGTTATAGTATCACAGTGAGTGAAGTAGTGAAAGTAAATTGGAAGGAGCAACATGCTTGTTATAAAATCCTTAAGACATTTTTTCTAAATGTTTTAGAATTATCTAAAGTAAACTAAACACTTTGGTTTACGATGATTATGGCAATAAAGTTGTCATATGAAGAATGTGTTGTTAACAAAGTCCAATAAAACAATGCAAAATTATCCCTTCATCAAAGCACTGTAGTGTATTATCCCTTCATCAAAGTACTGTAGAGTTTTGATACGCAGTGTGGAATCTGATTCATACAAGCTTAAGCTCCATAAACTAAATGGCAAGCTCTCTGTTATGACTGGGGGAGAAGGAGGGTTCTCTGGAGTATAATTCAGAGCAGCTATTTTTTTCTTATTAGCTACAAATAGCTTCCCTAGTTTGTGACAGTCCTTGCTATACCAAGTTTTCTTTTTTCTTTTGTGAGTATGTCTCAGAGTGAAGACCACATAAAATGGCAGTGCAGGGCTTCTTTCTTTTGGTGCTGTGGTTAGCTCAGAATGCTCATAGCACCACGTAGGTCTTTACGCTGAAAGCCATGCATTCTCATTAAAATATAGAAACTGGTGTTTGGTGCTCATTTCTCCTTGTTTTCAGCTGTAAGTTCATGTTAAAAAGCTGATATACTACTGTTTTCCTAATGTCACCCGAACAGCTCAGTTGCTGTAGCCAGATAAAATCCCCAGTAGAAAAAAGTCTCCCATTCCTGAGTTTGCCTCAAACTGTTCTTCCATGTCCCTGTTGAGATGCCTCTGTGCAAATGGAATGTTTGAAAACTTCAGACTTCAAATAACTAGTATAGATTTTCTTTGTCATATGATAATAACATAAATGTCTCCATTTTCACTTGCGCCTGCTATTCTTGCCATTCCTGTATGCCACCAGGTCCTTTTCTCCTGAATAATAGCTGGGTCAAGGACAGCTACAAGCTCTTAGCATACTGGATACACTAAAATATACACACTGAATCAGAGTGACAAACCTAATGATGTAATGTGCTTCATTAAATTAATTAGTTTGGGCTATAAGGAGGGTACCACTAGATTTTTAATGTTGTGTTGGTTATCTGATATAGAATAAGGAAGAATTTAAGATCAAATTACATGGCATGATATTGGAAAAAGCCTACATAAGTAAGAATGAAGGCGTACAACTCTTCAAAGTCATTGTGGAGCTATATGTATATTAGAAAGAGTGACAGATCTCTTGTCTCTTCCATAGGTTGGCATTGGAGACTCATTAATAAATCTGGTCTCAGTAAAAATGCTATTTAATACAACTTCTGACTCAGCATTGTCCCTTGAAATATGTTCTTTGCTTAAAAGATTGTGTTCACGACATCAGGATGTACAGTCTTCTGATATTTATCAAGGCTGCTACATAGGAATGAGATTTTACACAGATCATTTTAAGGTGAAATTTTGAGTGTGAATGCTCAACTGGTGCAAGTAACTATTCTTAAATTTTCTTATTACAGATTCTTCTTGGCAGATAAAATCAAGTTTGCTGGACTCAAATAGTTGTGATAGAAAACTATATTTTTAATCTTGTGCGTACTAGTGACTTCAAATGGAGGAAAAAATAAATCTAGTCTATTCCAAAAGTGCTGTTTCATAGTGTATACAGTCTGCTTGATTTATTTATATTCTGAAATACTTTCATGTTGAAATACTTTTAAAAAATATGCTAGATAGGACAATGTATATATAATCCAGTATCTACAGTATTCTGAAACAAAGTATAGGCTGTTTAACTTGATCATTCTTTCATATTTTTATTTCTCTTCCTTTTAAAAATCTTTCTCCTCCTATCTTCCCCTTTTTTTCTCAGTACACAATTAGTGTTTTAGAAGATGCTGAACAACTTTTGTCTTTTTCCAAAGCATAAAACCCTTTAGCAATTCTAATGCTGGTTTTCAGAAAAAAAGTAAAAATAAACCAATCATGATAGTGAGTTATGCATTGGTAGTTTTTGATTCATGTTGTGTTTTTGCTGTATAAAATCAGGATTACTGTTAATCTGCTCTTCACTGCCTAAGTGAAGAACTGATACTATTATCTCTAGCCTGAGTTTTTATCATGTTATGGCCACATGTTTTAAAGCTAGCTTATGTATTTTTGTACTACCCTGTGTTGTAGAGAGATGTCCTCAGAATGGTCCTTAATGGGGGCCTTGTACCTGCTAGTTCAAACTTCCTGTCACTATCTGGCATACACAGTGTATTTTGGCCATGATTTGTGATTTTTTTTTTCCCCCAGACAGAAGATAGACACTTCTTAGTTTCATATATTGCTTTAACTTGCCCACATATCTGTGAATACACAGAAAAATATGTTCCTGTGAAGAGAACACAGGTTGTTTTATTCATTGAACATCTAAGAAGATTAGAAGTTGCCAACTTTTCCAGCACAAATTAGTGTCTGTCTTTGGTTCCTATTTGAAATGCACAGTATCACTGCTAGATGCCTAAAGATTTCCTAATCCTAATATATCTTCCTCTATGGCAGGAGATTGAGATAGATATTGTAAAAATGGTGGATTCATCAAATGATTAATTAGCTGAGACTTTAAAGCCCAGTGCATCTCTTTGCAAAGTTGTTTTTATATGCTTATAGTTTCTGCATTGAGTATTTTTAATAATTGGTGTCCTTTCTAATCTGATTAAAATAGGTTATGACTGTTGTTAAAATAAATACTCAGACAGGTGTATTAGCATAATAATCCTACCCTAACTCAGTTTACAAATGTCTACATGTTAAGGAATAAAATAATATATATATATGTATATATATATTAAACTATATTCAAGGGAACACATTGGAAAGGTAAAGGTAAGACAATTTTTTTTTTTAAGTTTCTTTTTAGATATTTAATTTCATCAGTATATATAATGTGCTTACACTGGCAATGTACCTTTTATGATGGAAAGGTTGGATCCACATCCAAACTACTGAAACATATATCAGTATGTGCCTTAGAATGCGGTAGATGCAAAAGCACTTCAAAGATGTGGGAATTTTGTTCATTATTTTAATTTATTATTTGTCTTAGTTGAATTTATTCATTGAAGAAGTTTGGTTCTCGTATTGATTACTACATGACTTCAAGGGGTTATTTTTTTCTGTTGGCTGCATGCTCTTTGAACACTGATCTGTGACACAGGTCTCAGCTGAGTGAACAGTTTCCAATTCAGATGATGCACAAATAAGGCAGTGTAATGAATATACTATGAAAGGTGATCAAAACATCAAAACTGTGTTTGTTCTTAAACTTGGTGACAAAGTAGTAGATCTAAAAGAGTTAGTATTGATTACCTGGTTACTCTCATTTTGTTTTGTAAAAGAGGTTTTTTTCCAAAGCCGCTTTTGAAAGGAGAGCTGAAGGGGATCTTGGGGATTTGGGAAAGTCATATTAAAGTGAGGTGCTAGGCTGCCTGTGAAGGCTTGAAACAGCTTTAAAAAAGAAAAAAAGTTCAAGAATGGTAAGGAAATGAGACAGATATGGTATTGCAAATATTTTTACTCTTTTCGTCCTTGTGCAATCTCAATTAAGTATGAATATTAGAATTTTTGCAAAGTCTACCAATTTGTTTTAACATCTGTGTTTCTCTGAAGAGGCAGGTTGAAAACCAGTGCCTAGAAATCTGGAACCACAGGAGTAAGGCTTATTTCACTGCCAAAAAATGTTATGAAACACTGTTCATTCACAGTACCCCTCCATTATCTTCTTCAAAACTGTCAGTTTCATAGATGTTATCTTCTTCTACAGGCTTTCAAATAATCAGTGAGCTGTTTGGAAAAATGTGCCAGTATGCAGTGCTGCCAGTGCCTATTAGATACTATGTGAGCATTTAAAGGTGTTTCGCTATTTAGGGTCTTGTCTGTGTAATAGAATGCAAAGGTTTTTGTTTGGTTGGTTCGTTGTTGTTTTTTTCATATTTATATATGATTTACATCTGGATGAACAAACTGAAATTTCAGAATTCTTCATGAATGGTTCTGGAAGCCTGGCAGCATGGCATTGTGGAAACAGGCATATTTTTTCACACATGAATGGCTAGGTAGCCTTGTAACCGCAGTGGTAAAAGTGCAGCAGTGCAAATGTGTGCTATGAGATGTGCATTGGAAAAACATTAGGCTGTCATAAGTTCATATTCTCATAACTTGATGAATGTACTGTGAAATCAAGTAGCGTAACTGATATGCTCACTTTTCAGCCTGAACACAAGATTTGGAGGGCCGTATCTATAACTGTTTTATGAAAGATGTCCCCTTTTTTTTTGTAAAACAAACACAAACATATTTACATGCTCTTTTGCATCCTTTTTATTAAGGCTACAGTTATTATAGTAGTTTAGAAAAAATATATTGACAAAAATAAGTTAAGCAATTTATAGTTTTAAATAGGAACTATGTGTACTCTACTTCCTTAAATTTTTAGAAAAATAGGATAATTTATCTTGACGTGATAGTAGATCCTCAAAGTATTTGATGAAAAATGACTTTGCTAATGTCTTGCTCTTCTCTTGAAGGAGTAGTTTTCGATTCTTTGAAGTATCTCTCTGGATTGTGCATGGATCTCTTGCCAAGTGCAGTGATCATTTGACTGAAGAAAAGATTATTAAGAAGTGTTTATTAGAAAAATGTGAATTGAGAATAAGCATGTAATAATTTATTCAAAAGAAGTTTAAGAAAAAAATGAAGAATAATTTTAGGAAGTCTAGTTGAGATTCAAATGCTCTTTGACGCATAAAATCATTCATTTTCCAGGTGAATTAGATATCATCAGATTCATGGCTAATCCTGACCCATATGATGTAAAGTGTTTCTAAAAAGGCACAGACTGCTATGAGTTTTGGTGCTGAATTTAAATTAAAAGTTTTTTAAAAGCCTGTGATGATACATTGACCTTGAAATGGATGTGGGAAAAAATATTTTGTGTGGGTGAAAATCCGTAGTGCTTGGCACAATCGCACAGATTAGTACAGCTTTGATCAGCAGTGGGACTGCTTGTATACGAAGTTCTGTATCTTTAAAATTCATTAAAGTGAGCTGGAAGTAAAGAAACAGCTTACTTACCCTGGCCACAAGTTTATCCATTTTCTTGAAGCAGTCTTTCACTATAGACTCATGGATAATGTTAAGTCTGGACTTCAGCTGTTATTTTAATGGAAAAGAAAAGAAACAGTTAATTTGAACAGTGAGCAATAAATAGAAGTTCAACATGATTCAGTAAAGCAATACCCTCTGATAGGCATGGTCATGGCTGAGAGCATTGTAATGCTCCTGTCATATGCAAGCCGGCTGAATGTGTTGATGTTAAAGGTAGTGTAGCACAGGCTTGCTATGTCTACAAAGAGATCAGGAAATGAATATACCAAAGAGGCTTCATCCTCTGTAAATAGTTCTTAAGCTGACCCCAACTGAATGAAGTAGTTTAAGTAGTGTACTCAGTTGAAATAGGCTGAATGCAGATCTAAATATTTTCCTGAAATGTTTTGCATACAATTTGCATGTATTCTTTACATTAGCTTGTCTTGACAGAAGTCATAAGTAGTTGAAGAAAAGCACATGAAATTGATATTTAGTGAGAATAGTAAGTACTTCTGTGTAGAACTAGTGCAGTCTTAAAGGAGAAGCAAGTTAAATACTGGCTTAGCCTCATTTTTAGGCATCACATCTCAAAATAAGCCCACAAATGTATATGTGGGAGTTTAAAACTGCCTGTATCATACAGGTTAGTAAAAGTGCTGAAAGATGCCTGTCATTACTTGCATAGAGATGTTTTAGGTGCCATTATTTGAAAGTGTAGTCTTTAAAGTTTTCTATCACATTTTCAGCATACATATTATCAGTTTTATTCACCATGAATATCTGACTTGAATATCATGTAGTGTAAAAAAAAATTATACTTACACAAGTCTTGAGCTGAGCATGAGCTTCATACATTCCTCTTAGAAAATTGTTCTTATTTTGAAATGGAGTGTCTGCTCTCTTGAAAAACTCAGCAATTTCGTGCACTATATGAACAATTGCTGCATTATCATATTTAATCTGTGATGAGAAAAAACAAATATAGAAATATTTGATTTCTGAACTTTACACTTAAGTTTCAGTTAACAGTACATTTTTCAGCTGCCTGAGTCCAGTTATCATAAGTTCTTAAACAATTTTCACCACTTTCTTTTGCTCTTCTAATTTTTTTAGTACAAAAATTGTAGAAAGTAATATGCATTGCAAAGATTTATTTGAAAATCGGGAATTGTATGTACAATTTCCAGTTGCAATTTTTGCTTTCATAAGGTGGACTCCCGTTTTGTAATGTAAATATATCTTGCATTTTTGGCCTGCATTGATATTCTTGGATATATACAATGTAAGAGGAATAGTTAATAAGAGGCCAGGAGTCAAAAGCAGATCTTTTGAATTCAGACTCAAGACAATAGACAAAGAATTTGCAGCTCTTTCCTCCCAAGCACAGTACATATCTGATGAAGGGGAGCTCCCTCTGTCTCAGAGAAGATGGAAATACAAGAGAGGCTGATAATGCTGTCTGTCCTTTTTGTTCCCTTGTTGCATTTTAGAATGAAACCATTGAAGAATGAAACCATTTTAGAATGAAATCATTGAAGATATGAGCTGGAAGTGGGCTGAACGAATTGCTTTGGTGCAATAGCACACTCTCAAGCCAGTACCTTCTTATTTTGTGGCATTACTGGTCTGGACTGAAAGCAGACTGTGCACATAAAGTGCATGCATGTGCTGAGTAGTACATAAAATTGCACCTGCACTACTTTTATGCTTCTGACTGAAACTGAAGTTCGCATACAGTTCTGGTAGTTTCCAGGCTACCAGACTGATTCCAACTAATTTTCCACTTTAAACAGCAGGACTAACAAAAAAGCATCTAACCCTTTTCTTGTAACTTAAATAATAGAAAAGCAAAAAAATGGCAATTTCCATAAGTAACCTCTCAGGGAGAAGAATTTGGACTGAAAAGTCAACAGTTAAATTTAATACTTAAATCTGTAATTTAGTATATCATAATTCTAATGTAAAAGTCTTATAACAAGGTCCATGGGCTGTGTGAGGTAGAGCTGTTACAATGAGAAAATGTCAAGTACTTTTTCTACTTACTGCTTTTAGCATCTGCTCAGGGAAACACAAATCTTCGTTGCTCACTTCCTCACACTCCAAAGAAAAGCCTCTTTTGTTCTTAAAGAAAATATCAGCATAGACATTTTAAGCATGTGCAAATCCAGGTTTATTATGGAAGTAATTCATAGAAGAGTTCACTAATCAGTTGGTCTCATAACAATGAAGTCTATGCATGACTACAGCAATAGAGGGACACTATATATCTCATAAGGTTGTCTGAAGACGACTCACTTGATTATACTTTCCCAAGCCTATTTAAAATGGAAAAAATAGCTGCTTGTTACCTATTTCACCTTTTCTCAAATGTTCCAGGGAGCTCAGTCTGTATGGTGTTGAGGAAAGAGGGCAGGCCACAAAAGAAACCAAGTTGGGAAAGGAAGTATGCTTTCCATATAGCCAATTTCCAAAAACACCTTCAGAGATTATTGCACCAAAAACTTTGTGACTGTGGATGCCCTTCTCTTTGAGTGGGATTATGTCACAGTAAAGTAATTTATGGTGGTGTGGTTATGTGACTTCTGTGTAGAGGACATGGAGCTCTTCTTGGGAAGACTCACAAATGTCATATATTCAACAGGATGAGTTTGAATTAAAAAATCTAAATTTAAGATTTTTGTCTTTGTAGAGAAGGGACATCTGGATCATAATTTTTTAATAATGTAAAAGAAAATGTAATCAGGCAATTATTGTGCATTTGAGGATTCCTTACACCTAAACTGAAGAAAGATTGAAAACAACATCTGTAGATTGTGACAATATTTTACACATTGAATTACCAGTTTCTCGATCTCCTTTAAAAGCTCACTCCACTGCACACTTTCAAAGCACTGATGACTCTTGCTTTGGTGATTGCCAAGGGATGTAGCAATCAGGCAGACAGTTAAGAGGAAGAAACAGCTCCTGGGGCAATACATTGTCTAGTTCTGGAACAATAAGAAGACAGAAGGCTTAATAGAATCAGGATAGTTTTACAGTTTTGTGAAGTCACACAAGCACAGTTGATCTTTTGCTCCTGATTGTTCACTTTTACTCTGTATTTACTGATGTGCTGTGATAGGCCTAATGAGTTTAGATTTTATGGTGGAACATTTGAAAGTTAAATATGTTTATCCAATGTATAAAGAGAAAAAAAATCATATAAGAAAACCTTTTTTATACTATTCATATAATATGTAAATGTTGTATGTGTTTTTTAAAAATCCTATTCTGATTTTCTATCTTTTTTCCTATACTTATTTTCTCACTGTTTCTATATGGATACACATACAGTATCTAGAAAACTGATATTTGCTTTAGTGAATTTGACTAAATGTAAACTATTGCCTACTAAATAATGAATTAAAAAATAGATATATTTTTTCCCCAGCAGTTTGCTGTGTAGTGACACCTGTAACCTTGTTGCCTGTAACTTGTAATATGATTTAAAGCAACTGCTTCTAAATGTAAGGTTATATTTTAGTCATATTTTGTTTTCCTAAAACTCATTTGGCATTGCAGTAGTAAAGTAAAAAGGAAAAATGAAATGAGTAAATTAATCTCATCTAGAAAAACCAGCAATAAAATCAAAGAAGCCTACCTTGTGGATAATATTCAGCTCCTGACTGTGCACTTCTGAGGGCTCCTGGGGTACCATTCTGTCAGCTATCTCAGTCCCTTTTAAATGCTCTTCTCCCACTTTTACAAATCTCTGACCACCTCCTCTCAGCAGATGATGCAAAGTGAAACTTCTTTCTTTCAGTATTCCATCTCTTCAGGTATGCTGATTTCCAGGTAATAGAGAGGTTATATGTGGGTGGCATAGAGGCCACATTTTAAAGTTTTTATTTAAAGAGATAAAACTAGATGGCTGAAGTCTGTAGAACAAAATATTAATCTTTATTTTACTTTATTTTACAATAACTTTATAGCTAATGATAAATATTTGCATACAGGTGATAAAATATAAAACACTTCTTTGATATGAACAAATACTGTCTTCTGTATTTATGAATGTAGAATTTCATGTAACACTATGTGATAGTATTGAACATAACAAAACATTTAACTGTACTTATTCTATGTGAACATATAACTTTAGAGTTTTAAATATTATATTTACTTTCAAATGTAAAATACAAACTCATATGCGCACATATATGCATACGTGTCGCACATACATGTACATATACAAGTTACTTGCTCCAGTACTATGAAGTAATCAGCGTAAGTTTTTTATTGACTGTAGGTTGAAGGTACTGAAGAGAATTCACTTCCAAGAGAGCTAATCCCTACCAAATTAGAAAATGTCTTAATAATATTACATTTTCATTAAATTTTCTCCCTGGGGCTTTTAAATCCCATTGAAACTCAAAGCAACTCTAGTATCCAAATGTACTGTTCTTGATATTTCATGCCTGTCTAAGCCCCTTCATCTTACTGGCTAAAGTTTCTCTGTGATAGTTTGTCCAAATGTTAAGCACCACATTACTTGCAGAGAGAAAGGATTTTGCACCGGGTTTGTAAAGTTTTTTTTAGATGGATTGGCTTGTATTTTTAAAAGTCCTTAGCTATCTAACGTCCAGCTTCTGGAAAGCTCATTAAGATCATATTTGTATCTTTCATCTGTAGCATTTTGTCAATTTGTCCCTTTACAGAATACCTCTTCCTCTTTAATAATTTTACTTTACTAATGCTAGTGGATGTCTATGCTCTATGTGCCATTCATAACTCTTCAGGAATTGTAATAAGAAACCTAATATCTGGAATTAAGGGCAATTTTTGCTGCTTTTCTGAGAATAAGTAGCTAGATGAGTGTGGTAAGACAGGCCTTATTTTATCTTGTGTTGGAGATTTTTCATGAATATCTTTACAGTGGTAGATTCTGGATACAGGACTTAAAATATTTACGGTAAGATAGGTGCAGCCACTAGGGAAGGGTGAAATTCAGGGTACTGCTCTCAGCGTAATGCCATGTCATGACTGGATAGAGAGCAGTGGTAATAGGACAAAGAGGACATCAGGAACAGTATACTGCTGGAAGTTGGAGCATTTTTGGACTTGATTGCTCGTTCCAGTATGATCACACCTTTCGGTGTTGAGCCGCCTGGCTACCTGACTTGGTGCTACAGATGTGGACTTAAACCTTAGGGATTCATTTATATTCAAATGTGTTGACTTTTCAATGATGACAAAAAATAAGAAAGGTGATAATTTACTGATTACTAATTTAAATTTTAGGAATGAAGTTCTAGACCAGTGAGGTTTTGTGCAAACCTCACTGTGTGTTTCTTAGCATTCAGTATGGAAAATTCTTTACTAGTTGGATACTCAGTTTCAATGAACAGCCATATAAAGGAACAGTTCTGAAATTCTAAAATGGTGGATCCTGTTTGCAAGGTTGAAAATATTTGTTTCCCTTTGAACTGAATAAATTTGTAAAATGTTTTAAATAGACTGGATGGTGCTAAATATATATTACTCCATGTATAGGGAACCATGCTACTTAAGTTTGAGGTTCTAATATACATGTTATGTATGTTAATGTAAATGTTTTTAAACAGTGGCACACTAGATTTTTCATGTAATATTTAGTCTCGTTTACTTTTGATTCAATATCTGAAAAAATTGGAAAATATATGTTACATAGTACATCTTCAATGGACTTCCCATAGGAAAAATTTAGAGAAGCGTTTTGGGGGAGTTGCATGAAAATTGCCTATGCTCGTTATCTTTTCTTTTCATTTCTTCCTTTTCCCATTGTGGTTTCTTGAGAGATCAAGACTGCGGAATAGAAGATGCACAACAATTGCTGTGTAGTATCTCATGACTAAAAAATATCTATTCTTTCTATAATTTTATTTTACCTACAATAAAATTCAGTTGTACCACTTTGGAGTGAATATTCCAATATTGAGAGAATATTCAAAGGAGTGCAGTGGGGTTGCAGCTAAAACAAGTCAACTTTCAAAAGATATTTCTTTATGTTATCTTTGCTACTGGGGGTTCTTTCTTAGAAGACTGATGAAATAACTATATTGTGAGCCTGCAGTTCACCTCTGAATGTTTGTAATCATTTGTCTGACATAGGAATTAAAATCTATTCTTTTGGAAAAAAAAAAAAAACTAAGAAAATGAAGAGAGGAAACACCACATATTTTCTGGCTGTGTAAATAATTTTATTTGAACCTACAAATCTTTTAATACGGGATTTAAAAAAAATATTTATCTGTAAAATTAGACTGTCTTAGGGAGAAAAGCATAGATATTACTTGTTTGTTGTTAGAGTGATAGATATTTCTTGGTCTGAAAGATGACTGACAGATGTCTATTTGAAAATTTACCACTTCATTTTTTCCACCCAGCTTAGCTTTCAACATTAGGCTTCACACTTCAGGATAACGTTGTCATTTCCTTTTGTGCATCGGAGCTCCATGACTGACCAGGGCTAGGCATCTGAAGTGCTTTAGCTATTTTCCTTTAATGTTTTCTCCCTCTATTGTGGTTTTCCTTTTACAAGATGCTCAGCAGCAATGTCCTAAAACTTTTTCTCTGCTGTGTTTCTAATTGAAACATTTGCAAACAAACAAAGAAACAAAGACCTGTGAAAGAATTAACTATAGAAAATTATTTCACAGAATATTTATTGAACATAAGAACCACAGTTTTTGTTGTGGTTTGGCCCTGTTCTGCTGGTTTGCCAGAGGAAACAGCAGCTAGTTTTCTCAGTGAGGTAATTGAATACTGTCAGTATTGCTTTGTAACTACAAAAATTCCTTGTGCTAGAAGATCCCATTCTGTTTGGTACCGGGGTGTGTGGGAGAGGTGTTTCCGCTCCACCCTTCCCCTTTTTTTTTAGTGTGGGTGTGAACTAGATTTTTTGGAAAGACACACCTTACTGTATAAAGCGTATCTGCAGAAAGTGAAAGCCACACCTGGAAGAAAATAATTTCCTGCTGATCAGGAAAAGTAATCCAAAAAGTCTGGAAGTTAAACATCTAACCTTACTGCTTAGAATGTAAACTAGAGTCCTGTAAATGGAATGATAGCACTCAAGCTCTCAAAAAAATTTACTTTCACTAGTTCAAGGTGGATAGTGAGGAAATGATTAACCCTTTTTAGGCCTGGTATAAATGTAAGTTATAAATCATCTTTGCGGTACCAAAATGGAACTTGGAATATCTGGATATCCAGACTTTTTATTTTGGTGACCTTTGTGTAATCACTTTTTTCTTTACTACTTTAATTTTTATTGCTAGAAAAGTGCCCATAGGGAAAGTTAGGATTGTGTTGATTTGGAGGAGTTTAACAGAAGGCTTGGCTGTCTGCAGAAAGCTACCTGAATATTGTTACAGAGTGAAGCAGAAAAACCTAGGCGAGAGCTTGAATTAGTAGCATAGCCCGGAGCAGCAAGCTCTCTGGAGACTCAGCAATGTGAATGTGGATAGGCTCTTTCCTATCACAGTTTAACCACTCGTATCTTTCTTAGTGGAGACAGCTGCAGCATGATGTAAACTATGCACATGTTTACACGGTATACATTTTTCTTTTTGATTTCCACAAGGTAGTTGTCCTGCAAATTTGTCGTAGCTCAGAATGACAAATCCTAAAACTAAAATATTTACCAGGTAGGGGAGAGAATACTAGTATTTTGTGACAGCTATAGGTATTTCATGGGAAATAAATTCATGTTGCTTAAAAAACCCAATTGAATTGTCTCACCTTAAGTTAAATGAAATTTTGTAACAGGTTGTAATATTTTTGTGACTATTAGGACATTAGATATATAAAAATAGAGACGCTAAATGGAGGAGACCAATGGTGATTTAGTAACCTGCCATTAAGATGATGGGGTTTTATTCTATTTTATTTGGCCATAAGTATTGTCTTGATTCAGCATGCTACATTTTAGTATAGAAGAAAAGGGAAATGTGATTTAACTTGGATTGCATACCAATGTTTTATTTGTGTTGAAAGTAAGGTATTGTTTGAGTACGTGGCATCACTAGGTGGCAGGGGTAGGTTATGGAGAGTGACAGATATGGACATGTCCTGAAGACTTCACTCCTCAGATCTCAGGTTAGGTGCCTTCATATTTGTAGGGAGCTGAAGGAACCTCCCAGTATGTAGAAAAGTAGTGCAGGAGTCTGATGGCTTCCTGATTTCATTAGGGCCAGGTGTGGGAATTTGGTACATAAGAGGTTAAAAACACTGGTGTCCGTTTATCTCCTGTGTGAACCTTGTGGGGGAAGAGCAGAGAGGTTGTGAGGTGTCCGTGTGAAAAGCAGCAGAAAGAGGGAGTCTTGTGGCAGCAGGACAGTCCTGTTTTGTCTCAAAATTGCAGGAGTGCAGGAATTCACAGATAAACGGCTTCAGCACAGAATCTTGAAGGCTGCGGTGCCAGGAGTGAGAACTTTTGCTTAATTATCTGTGAAATTAATATTAAAGCTGACACCCCTAAGTATGATAATGAGCTAAAAGAAGAACATGCTAAACATATATGACTATAGCACCCAACTCACCACCCGATTCATTCTAAAACACCACCTCAGGGAGGCGATCAGATAAGGTTAGGATAGAAAGGATACAGAGGGGAGCATCAGGAGAGAGATCTCTCTGAGGGAGAAGAAACTTGAGACCTAGAAGAGACAGTCTACGGGCTGTGCTCCTCTTCCTCTAGCAAGACAGGGATGCCTTCTTGGTAAGCAGTGTGCCTTCACCTCCTAGTGAAGAACACCTGGGACATCTTTTATTCATTTATTCATCTATTTTGCTAGTGTTATTGTAGTATATTAGCACTATTGCAGCTAGAGAATTTATCAATTGCAATTCTGAATCTGTTATATCTTTTGCTTCAATAAATCATTTTATCTTTTCAACTTTGCAAAACTGTATCAGTGAAACTCCTTTGTGGGACACTGAAATGGGCAAACACTGAACTGTTTCAGTGAAGGCCCTTAGCAGGGCTCTGAAACAGGAATTCATTTATCTTTACAGTGAAAGCCTTCGGCAGGCTCTGAGACAGGCAAACGCTGAGCTGTCTTAGTCACAGCGCTCTGCTCTGAAACAGAATGGTTTCAGTGAAGGCCCTTAGCAGGGCCCTGAAACAGAAACAAAACTAACACCCTTTTAACAGGACACCAGGTCTTCCAGTGTACTTAGCACAGCTGTTTTGAGAGATACTCCACTACAGAGGGATCATATTAAAGATGCCGATATTTAATTGTCATTCTGGAAGTTCCCAACCTCTGGAGCTCTCGGATTCTGGAACAGTTTTCTAATTGGAGTAATGATAAAGTATATTTTATATTACCATACAGGTTTTATATGTTGATGAAAAGTATAATGTAATCCAATATGTGCCAGAGCTGGAGGCTGAATTTGGTGATTTTAGAAGTTTCTTCATATTTTTTTTATAAGATGTGGTCTAAGGTAAATATCCTTCAGAATGTTTTTACTCAGCCAGATTGAACTGCGATCGGAAAGCCAGAAAATGGCAGTAAAATAAGAGATGCCTCTTTTTCAGATGTTCTCACAACCACACCACTCCCTAATTAAAATCATTGTACAAACTATCAGATTAGTTAAACATTTTGGTTGGGCCTGAATCTCCTTTGAGAATTGTTAATCCCTACCACTTTTGGTATCATTTCTTTCCATAGTTTTTAATACTCACTGCTTTCTATTCCTGAAATTCATGCATCTGTTTTAGAATTCTCACTCTTTTCTTTCTGTGTACAATTTTTCATGCAACGACCCAGCTCTATGTGCCAGATATTCCTGAGTTCAAGTTTGGAAGGAGTTTGCAGTTTATATATTCTCTTTACCAATATTGTAACAGGAAGCATTTTAGTGATCATTATTTTGGCATCCACACTGAGGCACTATCAAAAGGCTTGCCTTCCTGGAAGTGCTGATCAGCCAGGCTCTGAAAATCACGCTTTTAATAATTAAAATATTAAAAAATAATCCATTATTTTGAAAATTATGTCTATGTATAACTTTGCGTCTTTTCTGAAAACTTACTTTGAACTTACCCTGTTTGTACAAAAATATGCATGAAAGTAAGCCTGCTAACACTTAGTTTTTACTAATTAACTCAATTCTGTCAGAAAATAATACAAAAATGTTTTTTGAAAATCTATTAGCTATACAGTTCAGCTGTTCAGTAGTGTCATCATTCAGAGTTCATCATTCAAAATTTAAAATTAAGATCCTGTTCATTAACTGTTTAATTTCTATCAAGTTCCATATAATTTCTCACTTATTTAAAGGTAAATGCAATTAAAACATGGGTGGATTTAACCATGTACCTCAGCGCTGAAAACATAAATAACTGACATTTATGACAGGATACATGAAAAACCTATGCTGCCCTACAGGACTATAAAAATGGTGGAAAACCACTAAATTCTTATCAGAAAACCTCATGATTTGTGTTGGCAGATGAAATTCCTGCTTTGGGAAAGAATTAAGGGACCTCAACAGGCTGCAGAAATGGGTCAAGAGGAACTTCACAAAGTTCAGCAAGGGGAAGTGCAAAGTCCTGCACCCAGAGAGGAACAACCCCATGCACCAGTATATGCTGGGGGCTACCCATCTGGAAAGCAGCTTTGCAGAAAAGGACCTAGCGGTCCTGATGGACACCAAACTGAACATGAGCCAGCAATGTGCCCTTGTGGCAAAGGCGGCTAATGGTATCCTGGGCTGAGTTAGGAGCAGTACTGCCAGCAGGTCAAAGGGGGTGAACCTTCCCATCTACTCAATGCTGGTGAGGCCACATCTGGAGTACTGTATCCAGTGCTGGGCTCCCCAGTACAAAAGAGACATGGATGTACTAGAGAGAGTCCAACAAAGGGCCACTAAGATGATTAAGGGACTGGAGCATCTCTATTATGAGGAAAGGCGGAGAGCTGGGGCCGTTTAGCTTAGAGAAGGCAGTGGCTCAGGGGGGGATAAATACCTGAAGGGAGGGTGCAAAGAGGATGGAGCCAGGCTATTTTCAGTGGTGCCCAGTGACGGGACCAGAGGCAATGGATGCACAAAGGAGATTCCCTCTGGACATCAGGAAACACTTTTTTTACTGTTTGGACCAGGTGACCTCCAGAGATCCCTTCTAATGTCAAACATTCTATGATTCTGTGATTGAATACAAGGGCACATTATTGGGAAAGGACATTTATTTTGCTTTACATTGTAGTTTACGAACATAAAGGGCCTACATGGACGAGCATTGTTTGGCTTTTTTGTCTTCTCTCACTGGTCATCAGTACACTTGTATTTTGTTGGTGTGTGCTGGTGCTGATCTCAGACATCTCCTGAGACGACCACGTCCACGTGGAGAGGAGAGTGAAGGTTTATTACTTGATCTGTGTTGTCTGCTGGCTGGCTGACATGTTCACATTAATTGACACCTGTCATTCATTGTGATTGCAATATTATAAATGAGATGCTGTGTGCCTATGCAGTGGAGGCTCTGCAGAGGCATGTTGTATGTAGGGCACAGGACAATGGGGGTTGGCAATTAAGTCCTCACATATGACTGTGGGATGTGAGTTGGTGGATTTAGAAGACTTAAGGCAGAGTCCTCCACAGAGTGGGCTGTCAGCATTGCTTATGAGCAACCTTTGCCAAATGCTAGAAAGGCTCCGTTTTCCTAACCATCTGCCTGTAGTAGATTGACCCAGGACCTGTGACAGTTAGACAGTAGGGACACTCAGAGAACTTGACCTCAAGTTAACTGTTGGAGATGCTATAACAGAACTTCACCTTCATCCAAGTAGGAATGCTAATCATTATGGTAAATTGATATCTCTATTCTCAAGAAATGTATGTGTACAGAGGAACAGCCAGAAACATGGGTGATGTCCCTCAATTTAGAATAAACTATAACCTGCTGATTAAGGAAGACTGTACTGACTAGGGATGAACATAATAACTATGCAACCTGTGTTAACTCTTACGTTTAGTTAAGTCTTGTGCCTGCCCCGACTGTTTACTAAGGCAGTTACAGGCAATGTGGGGGATTTATAGCCTTCCAGTTCAAGAATCAATGTTTCATTTATTAGAATGCAGAGGGGAAGAGGCACTACTGATTTAAAAGCAAACTAATTGACTTCTGTAGAGAGCTGATCCATTTTGTCTTCCCAAAGTAGAGCTGATCCATTTTGTCTTCCCAAAGTATTAGACTGGCTCCCTTGAGAGTTTCAGGCACTGGATCCATGGCATACTTAAACATGAGATAGATGCTGGACAGACTCTGTAGAGTACAGGAGAAAAACATTAAATCACTGGAATAAATGAACGTTAAAAGGCTGAGGTTCTGTTAAATTGAGGCATCTCTAAGGCTTCCAGAATCAAAGTTTTGAACATAAGTGTATAATGCATGAATCCAATATTAATTCAATCCTTTTTGGAATCGTTCCAAAGTAATCATTTTTATGGAAGCAGACATTACTGCCTACTGTTATAGCTACTTCTTTTTCCCCCTCCAAATATATATATAACGTACACTGTAGTAGCTGGTCAATGTGCATTAACCTATAACTTGAAAAAAAATCCATTATTCACAAGATTCCACCCATTTGCAGGAAAATTTCATTACATGGCTTCTGACATTTAAACAATGAATGAAACTAGATACGTCCAGGGGACTTTCAGCCTTTTAGAAGCTGGTAGTTAATTACTAAATATTGCATGGAAAAGCTTGAGGATTAAAAAAGAAAGGGGGGCAACCAGGAAGAAAGGATAATACAATATAAAAAGAAAAGTGTTTTTCCAATGAAAATTTAATGTCCTCAGTTCTCAAGTACCTCTCCAGAAATAAGGGTTTTTTGGTCTATAAACATATAGCAGAAGAGTATGGACACATCTGAAATGTTTTCTATTACAACTGCTTCTTCTGTTTTCCATTCTTATCTGTAGATTTGACAAACTAGGTGAGTGTGTAATAAAAAACAAATGCCTCATTTTTGATGCCATGCAGTATAGTTGAAAGTCTGTAGAGACTAAGCACCTTCATTTTGTTTTCTGGGAAAACCTAGGAGGACTTATTTCTTTAAAAATTCATAGCAAGTCACTCATATTTATGTAAAGCCCAGTGAATAAACCTGCAACCTGAATGTAAGAGACCTAAGGTGGGAACTCTTTGCTGCTCAACATAGTGCAGCCTCATAATCCAGACAATGCCAGCCTCATTTGTAATAAAATATTTTAGGTTTATGGCACTTCTGCAGGTATGCTTAAATTAAGGAGCAATGCCCTCAAGGCAAGTACATCAGTATAATAAGAAAGATTTTTTTGACAATGTGGTAAGTGAACCAAGGTAGTTTGGGAGCTGTTAATACAGGATTTTGGACTACCTCTTCCCATTGATTGTATAACAAGGCTGAATTAAATTAATGGCATTTTCATAAACACTGATGTTAATCATTTGCAGATGGCAAAAGTATAGACAATTTTTTTATTGCTACATATATTAAACACTCTGCAGTTTCTGTTTCCTTGCAGTCATTGTACTTTAGGAAGGCTTAACTTTGGTGCAAATTGAATGGGAAGTGAACGTAACAGATGTGGACAGAATAAAGCCAATTTATTTTCAATTCCCAGAAATGGACATTTAGAAGATATGTATAGTCTACTAAATATTTTTGATTGTCAGTACTAAGGAGCTTTGTCTTGACTTGCAGTAACTATCACAAGTTTGAGTGTCATCATCTTATTTTTTTTTCTTTTAAACAAGGTACTTAGGGGAAAATGCATCATCATTACAAAGACATTTTATAATGTCTGCCCTTAGAAATCTATACGTGACTTTTCACGCAAGCTAGAAAATTACAAGTATGAAACTTTTATTTCTCAATAGAAAATACATAACAAATGTACTTCTGATGAGTTTAAATTTTTAGCACAACATTTTACATGTTTTTTAGAAGAGGTGTTTGAAATAACATTTAATTATTAGGTGTTTTTAAAGCTTTGTGATTTTCAAAGTTTACTGCAAATACAATTTTCCCCAAATACCAGGATCTTTCAAAGCAGCATAAAGTAGTAGATTTACGTATATCTTAATCAAAGATAAAATGAGACATGTTTATTTTCATTCTTGCAGTTATCAGAATTCAGGAGGATATCTGAAACTAATCAAGATATTAGTTGCACTGTTGATTTACTATACAGAAAAAAAATAAGTAATTTGCAAGAAGATTTGAAAATGGCATTCATTATAATTTTTTAAACCAAAATTTTATAGTGATTGTTTTTTTTGAACTACAGAGCAAAATCAGATCTTAAAAATTGTTGAGTAATAACTTGTTGACAAATACAGCCTGAGGCTGGTAAGAAGAACAATAAAAAAGGTTGAAAAAGCTACCAGTTTTTAAAATAAAACCTTAATTCTGAGTAGAAAAACTTATGTCTGTGTAATAAATGTTTAGTCAGCTTTACCGTGGGCTGTGAAAGCAGTGGCACTAGCATGACACGGATAGTTATATGCAATCTGCTTATATATCCATAGCTAAAATATTTTATATAGCAAGCTTTCCAATTTCTTATGCTTTAGATTGTTCCAATTGCCTAATGGACTTTATTTTTCACTGTGCAAAACCATAATGTTCAATTCCTAACTTTCATTTTTCTTGTTCAGAGTAGCACTCAATGGTTTCACTTTACTCTAACCAGTGACTGGAAAAGTCTCTCCACCCTTCCTACAAATCAGACACCTCACTTTACAATAACTTGCAGAAGGTTTTTAATGCCCAGCTCAGTTTCTATTTTGTTTTATAGTTCCATTTCTTGAAATGGACAATTGTTTGTACATTGCATTCCTGTCAATCTGTCAATTCCAGATTGGGTTGATTTTTTTTTTTTTTTTAAATTCACTTAATTCCATTAGTGGGTTTCCTGGCACTAAGTGGAACTTCTCTAACCATGACTTAACAGTGAGACTTGGGGAATTTCACAGCTACCTTACACTTCATGACTCTGCTTTGGGATAAAATCTGACACATTTACTTTCCTTTCCTTCCAGAGTACCCCATGCCATTTCCTTGCAATATACTAAGTTCAAAAGGAAGGACTGGGCTTTGTAGCCTGGAAGAAAGCCTTGTAACCCTTAGACTAGCTGCTTGATTTGGTCTGTGAGGGATTCAAGATCCCAGAGAATGTCTTTGAACACTTTAGGAGCAGCTATATATTTGGAAGAGTGGCAAGGTATGGCATTACAAGGAACTCATAATTTCTGCTGATCATCTCATACCTGGTTTGAAGGCTGCATTTCGAAATGCTATCTTTCACGTAGGACTGATGTGTTTGTCACTTCTTGATCTTGAGGGATCTTGCAAGTTGCAACTGATGGCTATTCTTCATATTCCTGGTATATAATTGAGTTGAAAAATAAGTCATTTATGTTTTACTTTACTAAAGTATAGCCTTCTCACTGGCCTATGTAGTTTGACAGAAAAACTCTTACAATGGCTAGCACCATTGCTGTGTATACTTTCCACTGGATACTAAAAATAGCAAAAAATAGATTTTTAAATTTTGTCATGCAAGGTTAAGCTAATAATGTCACCTGTCAAAACTAGGTACATCCTTAATAAGTGGAGTTATTTGGTTTTATTATACAAATTTATGATACAGTGAATATAAAAGGAACACCAAAACTTGAATAAACCTTGAAATAATGGAGCAAATTATAACAAAAATATAACCAATAATTTAAATATAAACCTACAACAAAGTTGTATGGAAATTAATTATTAAATCCGTCAACAGTTAGCTCTGCCCCATCTAATTCCCTGTGATCCACCAGTGATATTTCCAGTAGGTAAAATTATTTTGATTCAATCATTTTATTTATCATTTACTTTCATCTGAATTGTATACCAAGAGTTTATGACTTTTGAAACTCTGTTTCAAGTCTTGTAGACCTGATTGACTGGTCCTCCCTGAAGTGAAGCTTAATCACCTGTCTAATAGTTCATTAGAATTATTATCATGCCTACAAGACAGGATCTCACTGAAGAACACAGGAAGCTAGAGAAGATCATAGTCTTCTGTGTTATCTGTCACAGGAAAGTTACTTTGTTTTCAAATGCCCAGTACAGTGGGAAACAGGACAACTAGGAACTCTTGAGAGGGAAAAAAAAAAAGAAAAAGAAAAAATACTCCTTCCCCAAGGGTCTTCTGGGAAGCAACTGTCTTTTAAATCTTATGTTAATATGACATTCATGGGGACCTTCCAAATGTCAGCAGAAGGCCTCTCTACATCCAGTAATACTTATAGGTAAAACTTTTTATGTCAATATTTCTTCTTTTAAGTCAATAAATGCAGGCAAATTCTAAATCACAAAAATCGAGAGCTTCAGTGACACCTGATTCTGAAAACTAGGTGGTAAGCTGTACCCTCATAGTGAAATAAATGAGTGCTCTTAAACATGAATGAGTTGTTAGTGACTGGATTCCTAAAATGAGATTAATTAGTCTGTTAACTTACTGGTCTAAAATTCAGCCATGGGCTTTGTCTTCATTGGAAAATGCTGCAAGCAATAGGAATGAATCTTTAGAACCAAAACAGTTGATTCTGAGGAGTGGACATCTCCACTATGTAGACAAAACCAAGTTTATTCCTAATTAACTAGTCTCATTCTGTGAAATAACGAGCAAAGAAGTATTCAGTTGTGATCCTGGAATACATCTTCTGATTTACTTTCTTCTCAAAGGAGTTCATTTCACATGCTGTAAGATGACTTTGTGATGCAGATGAAAGCATTGTCCCCACTTACGATTAGGAGATTTGTTTTAGAAACATGCTCCTTACCCGAAACACTAATATAAGTTAGTCATCTGAAATTTGTTTAACAATCGATGAAGGTAAATAGGCACCCCCAGAATGTGATTTATTGGCACTTAGACACTCTTTCAGGATTGATGTCTTGAAATGTTTATTAGTTTATTGATGTAAAAGGAATCTACAATTAGTAGCTCAGGCTTAGATGTCTAACAGCTAAAATTGTAGCTTTGGGCTAGGATCCAATCTCACGAATATATAGATGATGATCGGTCTGCCTAAAGTATCTTATTTAGTTGCTTCAAAAAAACCGATCACCTTAACAGTTAAAATAAATCTATTATTCTCAAATTAATCATCATAATTTTCTTTGATCAATCTCAGCTGTCAAGTGTTTGAGGTTTTTTTAGACAAAACCATCTCCCAATGGATCTATTAAAAATCTTAAGTGTCTAAAGAAATCATTGTTGAGTGGTTCTGTAATGCATTTATAATTTCTGGTATATAGACTAAGGAGTGTAGCTTGTGATTTTTCTTAGCCTATGAATTTGTATATCTAAAATGAATTTTGTAAACAAGAAAGTATATTTTTATAGAATTACTGCTACTTCATTTTCTTAATCTTCATACCTCTCATCTAAGGATTAATTTATTTTTCTCCAGGATTTCTCTTTTGAGTTCACAGATTGTTCTGTACCTTAAATAACTAACAAACTAGTTGTATAAGGTTTTTTTACAAACAATTTCCTGCGTGAAGAATACTAAAGGATGACTTTGTTTTGTGTAATAATTACCATCTACAAGTTAGCAGTTACATAAGCAACTTTTGATGCTTCTTCTCTAGGCAGTGAAGAGGGAAATGTTTTAGGGTAGGTCACTTTATCCCAGAACAGATGGGATAAATTGGCCTATAGAGGAATCTATCTTCTTAATATAACAAAATAGATGGGGAAAGACCTCTGGAGGTCATCCAGTCCATGTCCCTGCTCAAAGTAGGTCCAGCTTTAGGTCAGGTTTCCATCTGAGCTTTGAATATCTCTGGTATGAAGAGATACAACCTCTCTGGGCACCCTTTTTCAATTTTTTATTACCTCATTGGGAATGGGTTTTTTTAATTAATCAGAATTTCCTTTATTACAATATGTGTCCATTGCTAAGTGCGCTATCACTCTGCACCTCTAAGAGGAGTCTGACTCTACCTTCTCTATATCCTCTCTTTAAGTAGCTGTAGATCTCCCCTTAGATTTCTTTTTTTCAGGCTTACAAACCCAGTTCTCTCAGCCTCTGCTCACATATATTGTGCTCCAGCCCCCTAATCATCTTGGTGACCCTTTTGCTGAATTTGCTCCAGTATGACAATATCTTTTTTTTTGTGCTGGGATGCTCAAAATTGGACAAAGAACTCCAGGTGAGATCTCACAAGGGCTGAATAGAAGAAAATAATAATTTCCTTGGTCCTGCTTGCCAACTCTTGCTAATAGAACCTAGTATGTCTTCTTCACTGCAAGGTTGCAATGTTGACTTATTTTCATGCCCACCAGGACCACAGGTCGTTTTTGCAAAGCTGCTTTCTAGCTGGTAACACTCAGTGTGTGCAGTTGAGTGGGGTTATTCCATCTGAAGTACAGGACTTTCCATTTACCTTTGTTGAACTTGAGGAGATCCATACGTATCCCTTGTCTGTTGAAGTTGTTCTGGTGAAATTCCTCCACGCTCCAGTGTACTAGCCCCTTCCCCCCAGTTTGATATTTTCTACAAATCTGCTGGAAGTATATTCACTTCCATTGCTAATGTCATTAAAAAAGATATTAAGAGTACTGGCCCCAGAATAGACTCCTGAGGAATGCTGTTGGGAACTCACTATCAGTTGCCTTTGTGCTTTTGCAACCCTTTGAGCCTGCCTAGTCAATTTTCCACTCATCTTATAGACCATGTGTCAAAATTGTATATTACCAATTTGACTATTAGGATGCTTTGCGAGACCATGTCAAAAAACTCTTGCTAAGATATTAAAATTACTTGAATGAGTTACAAAAGCACGGAGAAATAGTTTTTAGTCAAAGGTTTGGGAATCTGCAAGCCCAACAGTGTGATCAGAGAGCGCTACAGAATACGAGGTGAAACATTTAATTTTGAATGCCACTAGCCAGAGTCTGAACCTATCATACGGTCATCGTGCTTTTTGCATTTGAGTGCTCTAGATAAATGGGAATTCAACTACAAAGGCTCAACAAAACATTCCCAGTGATTCATCTTCATACTTGCCTCATCTTGCAGCTCCCAATATTTACTCTGAGTGTTATTCCCTTCTCCGAATATGTTGAAGGTGGAATATGCATTCCAGGCAAGTGCAAGTAGTTTCAGGCAGGAAATAGTTTTATTTTATATTTGGATCTAGTGAATTAGGGCTTGAATCTCACCATGCTGGGATATTCTTATTGTTAGATTTAATTAATTAAAAACGTAATTATATCCCATGTGTTTCAGTAAAGGTCCCCAGATTAACTAGGACGACAAGACAGAATTTACAAGCAAAAGCTTTAGTAATTACAAGGCCTATTCTGTACTTGAAGTGGATAAATTTTCCATGGAATTTGTACTCTTGTTTCTCTTAGGCTGTGTTCAGACACCTCAGAATAATTACTTGCTGTTACCTCTTAGTGCATGCCCTAACTGTGTTGGAACAAGAAGTGAATCTGTGCTGGGATGAGGCAATACCATTTCCCCTCCTGTTTCTGTACTCTTCTTCCCATTTGAAGGAAATGCATTCACAGAAGCCAAAACAGTATTAAAAGCCAAATGAGGATCCAGCAGGCCTCAAAACTGCATTCATTTGACCTATTGGCAGGGACATTAGCAGGCCCCATGTGAGTGATGGTTTATTGTGGGAGAGCATGTCTTCTGCTCTTACTTGTCATTTTTAACCCTAGAAGGCCAAGATCTGAAAATTTTCTTACTCTGTCTAGGAAGACATACCAACCCCGTCCTACATAGCTGTAAATTCACATATGTAACCACTAAACTATAGGAAAGATCAAATACATTTTTCCATAAACTGGTACTTAAAACTTAGTTTTCGCTGTCTTTTAGGGGTTTGTTTGTTTTGTTGGGTTTTTTTTGTTTGTTTGTTTGTTTAATAACTTTAGGACTATTTCTGACCAGGTTTAATATTCTGGGGTGGACTGTAATATGAAATAATCTTTCTGAATATTGCAAAACTCCTATTATACATATGTGGGAAAAGAAATAACTCACAGTAAACCTCAGCAGGTACACTGATAATAGTCCAGATAAGAACTGCCCAGCAAACAGCCAAGACTGTTTCTGCAGTTTATTCCTTTTGACATTTTGTGAAATGCTTGAGAAAATAAGGTTTCTTATTTCTTAAACTGGTTCTGTATTGCACACCTAGAGATAGTATATGCTGACCTAAAGACTTCTCCAAGCTATTTTTTGCTACAAAGAATCCAACATAAATACAAATCTTTTCTCTATTTGCCCTAGACTGAAAAGGAAAAAGGGAATAGAGAATATTTTCTGGCTGAATAGGAACCAGGCAAAATGATTTTTTGAAACAACAGTCTGTGCTTAAATGGCATTTTCTTAAGAACTTCGTCACCAGTGGCAGAAAAGAGCTCTTCCCCACATGCACAGGGACTCCTAGAAACAAACCTCTGTTGGTAACAGGTTGCTGTGAAGTTAACAACTCCATAAAAAGGCATCAAAGTGGTACTGAATTACGGTGTTAAGTCCAGATCTCAAGTGAAGGCTTTTCATTTGCATCTAGCGGGTTTTCTGTTCATCTCTTCTTTCCACTTTGTCTGTCTTGCATAAACTGTGCAGGCTGAAATGAATAAAACATTCAACATCCAACAGGAAATGAGACCTTGTAAGATATTTTATCATGCTCGTTACAGTACATGGAAAACCACAAATTGTTTCTAAAGGAGAACAGGTTATCCCTGAAATGACTTGATAAAATGAGAAAAATGAAACTCAATCTGCTGTACATATATGGAATGAGCCATATGTACAAGGGGGAAAACTCAGCCTAGTATGTTGGAACATGCAGGTGAAAACCGATGTTCCTATTACAAGGAAAGTTCATTAAGAATACATCACCTGCTCTACATCAGTAGTTTTTTGTGGAGAAGCACTTCAGGAACTATCACTATCTGAAAGAACTCAGATATACACAGAACAGTTTAATGAATTCCTCTTGATTCTTTTCTTCAAGTGCATACTTTTTCATTTTTTTTATTCAATGTATACTTTTGGGTACTCGTCAGTGCCAGCAATGGACCCTCACTACAGGCAGTCAATCAATTCTGTGCTGTATCTGTGTTGCTCTTAGACATTGGACAGCATATGCTATAGCAGATGGGCACCTCTCAGCTTTTCTGGATCTGTTGCTAGTGTATTCCTGACCATTACCAGAAACTACAAGGTATCTCCACCTTCAGGCCTCTGAAGTCCATAGTTTGGCTAATTCCATAAACTAACTTATTATTTATAAATAATCTAATTTATTTGACTACTTTTGTTTATTCTTTCTGTTATGTCTTCTTGCCTCCCATCATGATACCATTCCCAGCAGAACTGCTCTATTTGATAGCATTATGGGCAGGATAGCCTCTGTGTTCCTATTTTCAGTCTTGTGTGTAGCACTATTCCAGGAGAATCTCTTTTACAATTCTGCTTAGAAAATAATTTTGACACAGATTGGCTTTACCCATGTTACCTTACTTTGCTTATTTTATAGTTTTTCTGAAGATTGCATGTTCTTACGCATCTGTGTTCCATTTATGATTGCTATTTGACCATTGCATGTTTTCCTATGTTTCTTCCATTTTATTATCAGAACTGTTTGGTTTAGCATTGTAATGTTGAAATTCCATCTGGGATTAAGATTTTGAGTAGTTTGAAAAGAGACTTTGCAGCCGAGCCTGTTTTTCTATATAGGCTTTTATAACACTCTGAAAAACTGAATACTAAATCACTGAGTGGTGTATCTTCAGTGCTCAATTAGCGTGGATTCCTTGAAAATGTAGTTTAGAAGTATTATAACTTGTATAACTTTTCCTGAAGTTGAAATCTAAATGCCTCTACAATAGCCTAAATGTACATGAAAGTGGCTGATACATTTTATTGTCTTCCATATCAGTGCACATTGCAACAATCTAAGAATTGCTGTAATTAGACTAGCAGAAGCACTAATTTCTTTGCTGCATGCTTCAGAAATAGTTTGAACTACACAGTGTGAACTTTTGTGTGCATTTTATCTTAGGACTGGAATAACATAAAATTCCAGCAGAGGGAACCCTCATACCTTGTAATGCACATTTGGTGTTCGTATGAGTCTTTTGTTCCTAGATAAGTATTTTGTTCTCACAGAATTTTTTGTCTTTTCAGTCTACAAAAAAAGTAAAGTGTGAAATACTGGGCTTCAAAATAGTATGTAACTTGTAAAAAAAGTGTTTAGGGTTTTTTCTTGTCTTAGGACAAATTGAAAATTTGAAAACAAAATTTGAAACAGAAAACAAAGGGTGTTGTACTAGGGAAATATAATTTATAGCATCAAAAAATTATCAAAGAAAAGCTATCAGTTCTATAAATAAAATGTAAAACCTACTTCTTTACCTACCCTCTGGTCAGACCATCTTCTTTTTTTCGCATGTTTTCATGTTTGAAATCTAGAACCTACATTTTAAGTGTTAATTTTAAAAGAAGGCCCTAAGAATTTGTATTGGTCACACCTCTTCCAGCTGTGGTAGACTCAGTGTTTGGTTTTAGCACTGCAGATGAGTCAAGTTGTCTAGGTAACAACTTATTCCCATAGCTTTACTGAGCATATTTTAAGTATTTTCTTATTTCAAACCTTTTTAAATCAGATCAAAGTAGAGCCTGTAGAGACACTAAAGATACAGCCATAAACCTGAAGTATATAACATCTTTATATTGATTTATGTGTAATTTTAGTAACTCTACAAGCTTCTTTGTATACCGTATTTTGACTACACTGGTGCTTAGGTTCAGTGCAGGAAAAGACTAATGCGAGGTCTATAGGATGCTCAGACATTTTGTGGCTGTTTTTTGCTGTTTCACCAGTACAGTTAAACCCAAAATGTACTGGATTGATTACTGGAATTCTTCCATTCAGGCTGTCAAACATTCAGTCCTTGGGCCTGTTCAGATGCTGACCCTGTTTTTCCTAAGTGGTCCAGCCTGAAGTTCGGTAGCAAAGCATGTGCACACACACATGCAAGTATACACATACACACACGCGCACAGACTAGAGAGCATGCCTGCACAGAAAATAGGTAGAAATAGGGTTTAATGGAGAGGCCAGGTACAGGACTTGGCCACACAAACAGTACTGACCTGCAGCCTGCTTACTTGGGACCTGCCCCCTTTTAGTCCCTCCTTCTCTTCAATTTTCCATGCCTGCTCCTCCCCAGTCCACCTTGATCCCTGCCACTACCTTTGTCCTTTTCCCTAAACATTCCATAATGAGCTCTGCACATTCTAGGAATCCCCTCAAAATGCTCAGTAAGTCTCATGCAGTCCCACAAGCCTCCTCAAATATCCCATAAGAAGTTTGGTCTTTTCTGTGAGACCCCTGATCATGTTGTTTGCCTTCGAATCAGTTACAAAGTACTAGCTGACCCTTTCAGTCGCTGAACAGATGGGTCCCGAATGGCCCGTCGGGCAGTGAGAGTTCTGGTCTTTGCTATTGTCTCGGTTATCTGCTGCTTGTTAGGGTTTGTGTACCTCTGCCTTCAATTTATAGCTTTTTCTGTCCCCTCTCTTTGTCTCTCACCTGAATAGCTGTTAACTAAATGCCTTTCTGAACCAGATACTGTTACAATCCACATAACTTACATTGTGCATTTCAGCCATACCCACACTGCAGAAGAAACTCCCTGATTAAATTCTTTCTCTGTGTCATTGTTACAAGGAGGATGCTCAGAGTCTCAAAGAAGTCATAAAAATTCTACAGTCTATCAGGTCCTGTGAAATGAAATGAAGAAATTATACATCCAGGGGTAGCTGGTTGATTTAGGCATTCACAGAAACATTAGCTGCTGCTTTTCACTCAGTGAGATAGTTCCTGTATCTGGGGCTGTAATTTTGCACGTTCTTTCGCATTCTGTGCCACAAAATGAAGAAACTTCTAGCCTTAGTCCGAGGCACAACAACAAAGGGAGAAGTGTGAACTAGGAAATAAAAGTTAATGCATTATGTATAGAATTATCTGAGGAAATAGAGCTGGAAGAGGATTGAAGAGGCCATCTGTTCCATTCTGCTGCCCCAACTCAGGCTTGACTCCATTTGAACTATTCATTCTTAGTGGCCTGGTTAACTTGTAATTAAAAAGTTCGATTTACAAAGCTTTTCTACAACTTCACCATCTAATCTATTCCAATCTCAACTATTCTTTTTGTGTGAAAGTTTCTCTTACATTCTGAAGTAAATCTCCCTTAATTCAGTTTTAAATAAATGATAATAACCCACCAGCCTCTTATTCTGTTGTTGAATTAGTGCTGCTATTTAGATTGTTGATGTGAAAGTATCAACACTGATGCTGTGAAAGGAAGGCTTAGCTCTTGTAAATTTTGACAAAAGACTTAAGTAGCAGAGAGCTGTATCAAGACCAAAAAAAAAAAAAAAAATAGAAGAGAGTGGATTCTACTCTGTTGATGCAATTGGATTTCAATTCTAAGCTGGGCATCTAAAGAAACAGTTTATGTAATCGTTGTACTCATTTTTCTGTCACTCTGCTAAATTCAAAATATTGTAATGCAAAAAAGAAACACACCTTATAAATAAAGCCAAGAATTTATTGTTAGTATGATTGAAATCTCAACAGAATAATCAAAAGTATTGTTATAGCTAATTAATGCAGAAAAAAAAGGAAGAAAATAAATAAAAGAATATTGCTCCCCATCTTTCCTGTAGGCCCCCTTTAAGTACTAGAAGGCTGCTATAAGGTCTCCCCGGAGCCTTCTCTTCAGGTTGAACAACCCCAACTCTGTCAGCCTGTCCTCATAGGAGAGGTGCTTCAGCCCTCGGATCATCATTGTGGCACTCCTCTGGTCTTGTTCCAACAGGTCCATGTCCTTATTTTGGGGGCCCCAGAGCTGGCTGCGGTACTCTAGATGGGGTATCACAAGAACAGAGTAGAGGGGCAGAGTGTGGAGTAGAGGGGCAGAAGTTACATCTAAACAAGCTAAAACAAAATTCCAGGCAGGCCAAGTTCAAAGAAAACCTGCTAAGCCTCAGTCCTGGGACCTTGAAAGGCCATTCAAGGCCTGTAGCCTTTTACTAGCAACAGCAGTAATATATTATGGAGTTGTTGGGCTACAAGGACCTTCCCTTACTAGCTTTTGAGTTTCAACTTGAAGGTTAGAAATTCAGAAACATGACAAGAGAGAAGAGTACCAATAATACCCAGTGAGAAAAGGATTATATAGAAGCTACAAAAGTATGTGTCCTCCTTAGCCTGCAGGGTGAACACGTGTACTTGCCAGGCATTTGATGCGTGTGCAGCTCTGGGCCGTCCTCTGCGTGTGCAGAAGCCAGCGAGGCACATTTACACAAAGCACTGGCCTTGTGTAAATGTCAGTACAGCTTGGGAGAACTAGAATTAGGTTACCTGAGCTACCACAACAAGAAGGGGACAAAGGAAATCAGATGCTTATCAACAGGAAACTGGGATATAATGGCTTTCTTTGCAAGCATGTGTAGTGTGAACCAAGACTCAGATCACCTCCTGCTTGAGGAAACCCAACAGTACCTTTAAAAATTTTTTTTTTACAGAGAACTTTTTTTCGCAGTTCTTTGTTGCTTGCCTCTGGAGTGGCTACCTCAGCCATCCCAAATACAATTTAAGGTACTGATTACAACAGTATCTGATTGCTTCATCATCATCAATGCACTTTTTTTACATAATTCCTGTGATAGAGAGAAATGCTATTATTCTGATTTTAGCGATGGATGTCTTAATCATGGCTCCTCAGAGATACTGCAGGAGTGTAACTAGCTGCCATTCCAAAGGAGACAGATACCTAGAGAATTTTGACATGTTCAAAGTCATGTGGAAACTGAACCCAGGTTCTACATCCCACGTTAAGCAGTAAACCCCTTCTTCCCACACACAGCTCGCTCTCCTTATGTTATTTTCACTTTCAGAAGAGCTGTACTTCTTGTGCTTTCTCGTGTCCCTGATTGCACGGGCACTGCTAGGGGAAGGACATTTCACAGCTCCGTACAAAGGATAATGCAAGTAGTAACTGTTGAATTTATTCTTGTGTAATGGACTTTATGAAACTTGGTATGATGCATTCCTAATTTTATTTTTTTCTCAACACTATGGAAAAAAACAACTTTGGAAACATGATCTTTTACAGATTTTTGCATTTTCTTTCTCATAATTACTCGGAGCTCTTCCCTTACACTTTCAAGACACTTTCTTGGCCCTGTTCTGTAGTAACTCTGATTTCTGCTGTACCTCTAGGTGCCCACATGTCCTACAGCTATTATCTAGGCAATGTCTAGGCGTACACGCTGTCTTTAGCTTTGGGTTGCCTGTGTGGATTGTTTGCTGATATATTTTGAGCTCATGACCTCTTCCATAGAAGTCTTTCCTTCTACAGGGATATTCATTTTTTCTCTCTACCTTTTCAAGCCACTGATTTTTTATAAAGCTTGCAATCTCTTTGTGTCTTTTAGGCCTCTTCTCCCTACCCAACGTGTTTGAAATGAGCTTGAAATGATTATCAGAGGACTGCCACATACACAGATGGACTGGCACATGGTACAATCACATAAGCCTCATTTTCTGAAGTGAGGAAGAAACAAATAATGCATTTAGAAAACAAAACCACAACCCTGNGGACTGTGCTGTAGATAGAACGATAATGTTTATAAAGGTAACTGAAATTAGTCCTGCAAAAATTCTGTTCTGGATCCTCTTAAGCCTGCAGTGGTATTTCTAAAACACAGTTGAATCATTAAGAAGCAAAGTCTTTTCTAAAGTTGTAAACTCTCTTTTCCTCTCATTCCCTCCATCTCTCACAGCATCACACCCTTGAGCAGATAAAACTTAGGTACTTGAGCTGGGACTTGAAATTCCTTGGCTCTTATGCCCATTTTTACCATTTCTCAGTTGCAATGTCATTTGTGTTTTATGAAGCTCTGAAACTTCACTACTTCAGCAACTACGGGAAAATACTGACTTCATAAAATTCCCAGACTAGTACACAAAGAAACAGGAAAGGCCAATAAGACAGAAATGTGTTACCTAAAGGCAAGTCAGATTTTCAAAGACATTCTCTCTCTCTCTGTCTCACACATACTTACATTCATCACAAACTTGGTGTCTGTAGACTTTGAGTGCTAATATCAAGGAGCACTACGATCTAATGAACCTCAGTATGCTGGCTGAAAACTCCTGGGAGGCTAAATAATCATTAATATAAAAGAGGTCATAGCATGTATAGCAACTGAGAGGATTGTAGTATTCAAGGGCACAAGTGTATTTTGCCAAAGCAAATTTTGCAACTAAAAATGATAATTTTACACAGTCAAAATTTTCTATTCAAAAAGAAAAATTTGAATTTCTAGATACTTTTTATTTTCTAAAGGGAAAATGTAAATGTAATAATTTGCTTTGACTTTGTTGATCTGATTCAGAATATTTTTCATCTTAAATACATTTAATTATGAGTTGATTTAAGAAAACAGTTGCAAAATACAGGAATCAATTACAATGCTCTGTCAGCAAACTGCCACTGAGCTGCTATAAACTGTGCTTCCAGATTGGCCCTGTTGGCCAGTCTTTCTGGAGAATGATGGCTGAAATAAGGCACATAGATATTCTGAGTTGCATGATACTGAATAAAAGATGAAAATAAGCATAGGAAAAAGCGGGACATGAAACTTCCAACTAAAATTCAGATAAAACAAGTGCCAGTGTGAAGCAAATAATTTGCTATATTTGCTAATAAGGATGTGACTGACTCAAAATGCATCAATTTAGGTCAATTCAATAAACTTAAACACGGCTTCCCCCCCCCCCTCCGAAACTGAATAATACAAATTTTCCTGGGGAAATAATCAATCAGGAGAAATGAAAATTAGTCCACTCCTTTGGTTAGCATGGCTGTTTAATGATCTGACCTCTTAACATTGCTATATAAAGTTGTCTATGATGTTAATTGTATCTATAACTACACACTAAATGATCTCTGCAAGCTTAGTCTAAAAGAATTAAGGGAGACTAAGTCACCTGTCTGGCTCTCATCACCAAAATAAGGTGTAGTTAAAACAAACAAAAAAAGGAAGCAAAATAATAAAAAAAAAGAGGTGAATAGGTGTTAAATTTTGATATAATAACTGAGATATGAGAAGGGAAAAATACTACGTTAAAATTTGGTGGTTGAAGTATTTAATTTATGAAACTGTTCCTATTTTATCTTCATCTGGAGCCTCAGTGTGAGATACCAAGTAAAATGAGTATGTAACCACCACTGAAAATTAACCTTAGTTCATACGCACTGGTTTAAAAGATTCAGTGTATGTGATGTATGTGGACAACAGAGGGCAGCACTTAACTGAGCTATAGCAGTTTATGGCCCTGAAGAGAAAACCAGAACAGCCGTTGTACTGATGGTCTCTTTTTCATTTAATGGAAACATTAAAATTTTTGAGGGAGAAAACACAATTAGTGGACTAAGGAAATGCATGTAGGTTGTGAGGCTTATTCTTCCTGTAATGGATATAAATGTACTCTGAAACTTCAGTTACTGTTATGGATCATGGACAACTGAGCAAATTATATATTAAACTAATCGCAGGTAATGCTTATATGTCACGGTTTCATCTTTTCTTCCTTTCTCCAGCAATTGATGTTTCCTAATTTAAAAATGTTCCTTCTTTAGTACAAGTAAAAGGGAAAAAATCTTTAGGGTCTGATTCACTACCTTCTGTGCTTTTTATTTCTGGCCTGACACGGTAAAGGAAAGTCTTGTCTAAAGAAGCTTTTTTACTTTGTGCCAGAGTTAATGACTATAACATATTGGATCTCATGCACAATTCATGAGAGCTGATTTAGCATTAATGCAGGTGCATAGAATGGCTAAAGCTGTTCACCTGCTCTCCCTGATGGAGGCAAAATGCTGCCATGATTTCTAACAAGCAGAAACTGGAGGAATGAATCAGGGAGATAAAATATATAATGTATATATAAATGTGGTTTAAAATGCATTGTAAATGATTTGTACATAGGTAGTCAAATGCCTTTCTCTAGTGGCAGGCTAATCTAGTCAATGATAAAACACAAGGCTAGATTGTCATCCTGTTGGCAGCCCTCTGAAGCAAATTGGGACTTGATCCTTCTGCCAGTGGAATCATTGGCAGGCAATCATATGCACAATATGCTGCTTCAAATGCAATCAGAGAAATGTGCATATGACTTAGCTGGGTATAACTCTCCACCTGATAATCACCTGCTAACTTATAATCACTTGGTAACTTGTCACTTTTCTAACTAATTTTCTTGTAATGTGTAGAAAGAAATTCTAGCAAAGTAAGATTTTTTTCCTTGATGCTTGTTGAAAGTAGATTTTGGTCTGTTGGTTCCAGTAGCCTTCAAACCTGCTATCAAAACTGGGTTTCTTTTAAACTGGTCTCATTATAGAGTTATTGCATTTATAGGAATGATTTTTTTTTCTTCCAAATTTAATATTAACAGGCATTTACCACTCCTAAATGCCGCAAGCCTGTATAAAGTGCTCAGTCACTAAGTCCTGTTTAGTTTCTGATTTCAGCTTTTTAGCTTTTGCTCTGCTGAGGAAATACATTAACAGGGAAAAGTAGGCCCAAATACTTGGAGTCTATGTGGCTTGCTTAGACTAGAAGCTTAACTTATAGATGTTAATCTTAAGTAGAATTCCATTCAGTAAAAAAGGCTCAGGGGGGATCCTATCAATGTACAGAAATACCTGAAGGGAGGATTTAAAGAAGATGGAGCGAGGCACAGTCACAGGACCAAAGGCAATGGGCACCAACTGAAACACAGGAGGTTCCCTCTGAACATCAGGAAACATTTTGTCATTGTGAAGGTGACAGAGTACTGGCACAAGGTGCCCAGGGATGTGGCAGAGTCTTCATCCTTGGAGATATTCAAAAGCTGCCTGGACATGGTTCTGAGCAACTGCTCTGGCTGACCCACCAATGAGTAGCGGGGTTGGACCACACACTCATGAGAGGTCCCCAGCAACCACAACTATACTGTGATTCTGACATTCTGTTAACTGTACTATCTGTAATAAATTGTCACCTAGAAACTATTTATACTTATATAAGAAAAAAGTACATTATTTTAAACTGTGACATATATGTGTACTATTAGACAATGATAAATTTTAATAGCAAATAGCTAATTATTCTCAAATTTCACATAAAAGTGGTTTGCATGGTATTAAAATTTTCAAAAATGCTATACCTCTATTTGGGATAAATTTTGAAACTTGCCATAGGCTAGTAGGGTCTTTTCTCCAGACTCAAATTTTTATAATGACTTAATGTCCCTGACTACCAAATAGTCATTCCAAAGTTTTCTGACAGATAAATTTAAAAACTAATTCACCTATCAATGTCTACAAATTTCTATGCCACTGCTTTCATGGAAACTTGCATTTGATGCCATCAGTTATTTAAAATGAGCGAGTAGATCAAGAGATTCACACACCATCCATAGGCCACATTATAGAAACTATATTTAAAGCTACCAGGTAACTTTTTTGTCTGTCTGGAGTATGCATTGATATAGCTTTGCCAACTGACACTTTGTTTTGTGCAATAGATGATGCTATAGATCTATACAGGTCTGCACAGTCTTCCAGAGAGTACAGACTTGTACAGAGAATTTGCCCATGGTATGCTGTACATGTCTACTATACTGACAGCTTGAGAGGTGTCAAAGAGGGTAGAAAGAGAGAGAAGTTTCTCACAAGAGAAGACACCCTTTATTGGAAGTCTAATGAATCCAGAGAATGGTAAAGCATTATTACAGCAACATCTAGACATGTTTAATACAGAAGGCAGCGTGTAAATATACACTGGTGGTCGATTGTGGTGGATCTAACTTAATGTTCATAATCTACATAAGTCACACATACATCAGGACATATTAATAACATTACTACTGTGACCATGACTTCCATTATCTCTGCATCATTTTCCTGGGCCAAAAAAAGGTGTGAAGAGACAAGATGATATCACCAATTTGTGGGTTCTGAGCAAGTTCTTAAATCTTTATTTCAGATAACAGCTTCATTTCCTTTCCTATCAATTTAACTTCTAATCCCATTTTACTGTTCTTCCATCTTTTTGTTTCCTTCTGTACATTAAGAACTTAGTCAATGAAACACATGCAGCTGTTTGCTGTGACCAGTCTAGTAGCCTGAAAGTAGGTCCAGGGCAGCCTGGTCTGTTGTGAAAGACTGAGAGGGAATTTACAGTGTTTTCTACAGTCAGGAGAGTAAAGGACTAGCTTAAATGTCAAGCTTTGGTTTATGCACCAAGCATTTTAGGAGAATATGTCTCACCTAGTGGAAACTAACCTTTAGTCAGGAGAGAGTGTTACATTTCCCCACCTTTTGTTTGTCTTTCTCTTGATAACCTGTGCATAAACTGAGCTTCAAGTTTGATGTTTCAAATTGAGATTGAAACGAATAACCATTGTGTGCTTGATTCTTTCTAATGCTCTATATGGCAATCAAATCAAAGGAATAAATTAAGAGAGTAGCATTGCAATACATGAAGACTGAAATTTCAAAGACTAGGTAACAGAGTGATAGTACTGGAGTTACATTAGCAATCAGCCAACTAAGGGTCCTGAGACTGCGTTGCACATGCAACACTGTGCTTATATTTTGCTGAGGAAAATTCTATGGATAGCCTAAAATAATTATCCAAAAGTAACTGTCTATTTTAGGGTTGACTGAATAGATTTCCAGGTTTTGCTAAATTTATCTGATTAGATCTCTATTGATTGTAATGGGAACTTAGCTTGCATGTGAACATCTAAATTTAGAAGTCTAAATCTGTGAGCTGTACCACTCAGGATGACTATATTGTAATAACAACACACCCAAGATAGCTTTAAACTATCCAGCTTGGTCAAGTCCAATGCAATTTCACAGCAACATAGAATTTAGTGCAGAATAATATCCTGCCATGAAGGGTGACTACAGTATAGGCTATTTTGAAGACCTGCAGTAATTTACTTTGGGTAATAAAAGTTTTAGCATTGATTTAAATGGGATGTTATTTGGTAACCAAGCTGTTTACCAAGCTGTGCTATGCAACCTTTATGCAAAAATTATTTATTCCTTGTGCATTAGTGCTAGGGATATAGAATGAATTCAGCTGGTGAAATCCTGGCCTCTTTGATGAAAGAATGACATACTATAATGACATTATAATAATCTTTATTTCATCTTTTATTGTGTAATATTGCTTCATTTGCTTGCATGGACTTTGAACTCGACTGAGGTCATGCAGTGACACACAGCTCATTACCGTGGCTGGCTTCTGTTAAATCATAATTTATAGTGCATTCAAATAGTCAAAGTTATTCTTGCCTTAAATGTGCAACATTACAGTTACTGCCACAACATTTTTTCTGCCACCATGCTTGTTTCTGGTAACCTTTCTGAATAACTTTTTGTTATAATCTTCTCTAATATTAATTAAGAGAAGGGTCTGGGGAGACCTTATTGCAGCCTTTTGATACTTAAAGGGGGCATATAAGAAAGATTGAGAGAGACTTTTTACCAGGGTCTGTAGTGATAGGACAAGGGGTGATGGTTTTAAACTGGAAGAGGGTAGATTTACATTAGATATTGGGAAGAAATTCTTTACTCTAAGGGTGGTGAGACACAGGAACAGTTTGTCCAGAGAAGTTGTGGATGCCCCATCCCTGGAGGTGTTCAAGGTCATGCTGGACAGGGCTTTGAGTAATCTGTTCTAGTGGAAGGTGTCCCTGCCCGTGGCAGGGGGTTGGAATGGCTCTGTGATTCTATGATTCTACGATTCTACGAATATGTTTATATTTGAATTCTAAACCTTTAGTACTGTAAATCGTTTTAGTGATGCAGAACTGAGGCAGTTTTGAAAATTGACTAAATATCCCTCTCTCTTATTTTTTGCTCTGTAACAAAACTGCTTTCTCTTTTATTCAGGGATTTTTCCTTGGAGATTAATTTAGCCTTTCATTGGACTGAAATAAAGTAAAGTAAAAGCATTCTTGCAAGGTGTCACAGAAATTAAAGCATAACCAAATTTACAGATATTCTCCTTCAGTGAGTCCTTTTGTTTTTTATATTTGAAATAACCAATTTCATGTAATTCTCCTAAATTTAATAATTCATATGTTCTTTACTTTTTTGCAAATGAATTAAAAATAAACACTTCTTAATCTCTTTTAAGAGATGATCTAAAAAGCAGCTTTTTTTGGCTAGGACATCATTTAGATTAATTTGGAATTCTCCAAATTTTAGTTTCAGTAGGTTCTTGTTGGTTCTATTACTGATGATAGGATCACACTACACTTCCAGACATCACTGGAGGGACCACAGGTGGCCACTATTAGTGGACAGTTATGCAAAATGCTTGCAGAATTCTGACACTAGGCAAGCACGAGAGGCCGGGAACGGTGTGCACAGAGCATGCCACCTCTGCGCTATTGTCTGAGACTATCATTTGCAACCTAGAATGGTATTCTGGCTCTTGACTTTTCAAATTTTCTGGACAGTATTACTAGTGGCCAGCTAGTAATTAGTGACTAAATTAAGCTTCTATTAAAAAAGGTTATGGTTCAAACTAAAATTACCTCTGTTTTTCCACTGTAGCTTTTGGGGTTTTTTCTACATATTTAGCAATCAACTTCAGAATATGCTTTTCCAAGTGTAAGTTTCGGCAGGGTTTTTATATTATTCCTTTTTCTGTTGTCCTCAGGTAACCTGCCAATGAAATTTATATTCACTGTCACCTTCCTAGTACAGCTGGGGATATACTGTGAGGCGTTCAATTTTTCTTTTATACCACTGTGAAGAATAATTTGAAGTTTTTTTTAAATCCCACGGCCTATTCACATTAGCTGGTAAGAAGAATTTTCTAACCTCAGACGATGCCAATGACAGTTAAAATTCATTATTAACTACCTGTGTGGTGGTTTTGCCAAGAGACACATCTGATACTGAGGTTCTGTCCTGTTACATGCTGTATGCAAAAGTGACAGTTCTTGTTTGAAAACTACAAAGTAAATATACAAAACAGACAGAATGGGAAGCAGAACACTGGTAAAAAAAAATGAAAAGTGGGAGTCACCATGAGTAAATATAGATGTCTGAAATGTACAGATGTTGCCTAATATATGTCATCAATAGAGTAACGAAGTCTAAAATAGCATTCTTGCTTTTTTTTATAGCATTTTGACTTCCAGAGCCATGTAGCAGGTTAGCAGGAAAGCCAAGAGCAGATTCTAGGAACAGGAGTCGCCTCATCTTCCTTAGACATATGTAACATAGACAGCTATTTCCGAACCTCCCTTTATATTCATTGTAGAAAAAGAGACCTTTTTAAGATTCAATCCAGCTGATGTATTTAAAATGTCTATTTTAGAGTTAGAGGAATTCTGTCTTAGACTTCATAGTCTATAGTGACTAGATTTCTACTGATTATACATGGAGACTGGGATGACTCAGATAAAGAGCCGACCTCTGCATTTAGTCGGATGAATTCCGCCCTAAATCTTTTGACTAAAGAAACAGTACTTTTCTCTCTGGACCATGAAATCATTCTGAATAAGAAGATAAAGCAAATCTAAGTAACTGCTGTGCATTCCAGAATAAGTTCAAATAAACCTTTTCCTCTTCACTTAGTTATGCCAAATATGCCTGCTTTGAAATTCTGGAGATACCTGACTCAACTGACTGTTTTGTATACTCATCATCAATACTGTATTCTTCCACCCTATTATCCCAGGCAAGGCACAGGATTTCGGAGTGGACCATCACACAGGTACATTATTTACAGTCTTTACAGTATTTACATTATTTACAGTTCACACTATCTTATTTGCATATAAACTGCAACAATAAACCTGTGCCCAGTGAAGGAGGTCCCAAAATATCAGGCATATGCATAGTTTCAGTTACTGACTTCTTATAAAAATCCCTTCAGCCAGAAAAGAGTTCCAGGGATTCTAACTTGTAATTTGTATTCCCATTATATTTAATAACTCTTTATACAATCCATCTAGGTCACTTTAAATGAATGCCTTGTTGCTACTTAGATGATTATGGGTTGCAATTCATTTAACGTGCCCAATGATTCATGTTTAATTTATTGAATTTAATGCAGTATCTGAGTGACCTATGCATGTATAGTACTTCAAATGCATGCACATCGTCACGCACAGCCCTCTGCAGTATTTTGCTTAAGTAATCAGCTTATCAATGTGTTAGAGTTCGAGATATCATGTGACTCTTTATGCCATTGTTTAATTTAATGCTGCTTGCAGTAATGAGTCTGTCTGGGTTGACTGGCTACCTCTCAGGAGCTCCGTGGCGGTTATGCCAGCAGTAATGGTTCAAAATGTGTCCAGTTCTATGATTTGTTACCTGGGCGTCTGGCATAAGCCACTGACTTGTGTTTGCATCTCATTGTATTTTGGTGTTGGGAAACTAATTAATGAGTGCCCTTTGTTTACAGCTGGAGGTATGAATCTTCCTCCAATACCTGACAAGTCAAATTCAAATGGCATTTAGAAGGAATAATATCTTTTGTAGAAATTATCTTTCTGTATGATAAGGATCTGTAGGGTATACCTGTATCATTCCCTGAGTCTTTTGTAGGGAAGTTTTTCATTAATGTGAGGAGAGTGGAGACTGCCTCAGGGAAACTTGAGCTCCCTTAAAAGCCAGAAGTTCAGGTCATTACTTTTGTCAGACCTATATTTTTATGCTGCCTATTAGCCTATTGTGTGTTCTGTTCCTGATAAAATACTGTGCTCATCATGTTCTCATCATGGTACTGGATCCTTGCAAGACAGGGTCAAAGAAATTATTGAGGAAAAATGCTGTTGGCCTGATGAAATCCACATTACCAGCAATGCTTTTACCCTAACCACATTCCTTTCGTACCTCTAAACCACAGTACCCAAGCTGGTGCTTGATATCTGTGATATCAAGTAAGGGGAAATTCATATGGCATTCCTGTCACCCAGTTCCAGAATTTTTTCTAACCTCTGTCTGCATGACTAAATTCAGCCTTTTGCATTCACCAAATCCTTTTTTTCTTTTTGTTATATGCATTTTCCTGGGTTTTAAGTCCTCATAGTAGGATAACTGAGGAGGATCTCAATGTAAACAGTTTTATTGCTAACTTCTATTGAAGTACCTCAGAAAATTAGTTATCTGTGAGAAACTAGTTCAGAAACTAGTTATCTGTGAGATTTTTTATGTTCCATCTGCTAAATATTTGGATTCTGAACAGGAAAATATAGCTCAGTGTACTTTTTCTCCCCAAATAGTTCCCAAGTAAAAATCAATGTGCACTGTAGTGACTACTGAGATGCACTAGTTTTAATTTCCTATTAACAAACAGACCCCAAATCCCCAAGGAGCAATGGTAATTCTGTACTCAGATCTACATGACTTAGTTACCCTAAATTATACCTGTAGTGGGTCAGAAAATGTTAAGGGCAAAGTAAGATGGTTGACTGTCAGCACATCAGAAATGTTCAAATGTAGGCTAGAAAGATGCCTAGCAGAGGCATCTACCAGAAAGATCCTAGATCAGAGTTTCTTTTTTTAAAAAAATATAAATTTAGTGCAAATACATTTATTGGGCCCATAAACATTTAGAGCTTATAAAGCTAACCTATCAACTTTAAAGGAGAAGAATTTGCTGGCATAGCAAACTTCTACACTGAGTGCTAGTTTATTTCCAGAATCCTCAAAACACTTGTCTAGCAGAGGTAAAATGGCATAGTTCCATCACTGGAGTTATGATTTATGTCAACTGATATGCCAACCCTTGGCTTGTATTTACTTCTGTAGGCATACATTTGTTTTAGAAACATTTCAAATGCTTTACAAATTCATCTATCTAAAATCAAACTGAAGCAACATAAACCCATAACCAACCACCTACAGATAATCCAAGCTTGAAATGACTCCCTAGTCTTTAGCTGTAATGAGTTTGAGAGAAATAGTGGGTTGCCTTGTGAAAACCCCTAAGAGATATATAAAAAAAAACGTGTTGCTTTAAAAATATAATTTAGTTAAATGACCAGAAGGTAACAGCCAAAGTTAGTATCATTAATGCTCTTGTGGGACTGAGAATTCCTTCTTGGACATTATAATTGATATTAAATCAGAAATATGTCCCTGTGAAAGTTGATTTTGATGCCATTTTGCAATCTTGTTAATTTCTCTCAAGTTAAAACAGGTTTATGGTTGCATGTCTCCAGGGCGTGCCTCTTGTCCACCTTATGCAGATTTGTTGACTGTTCCCCTACAATGTCTTGCTGACTCTCCAATCATTCCCAAATCTGGGTTCAGCAGATTTAGGGGTTCCGTGTAAATATGGGGAAACATTTAGGAAAAACTTTAATAAATACAATAAGAGTGAGCTAGATACTGTAGCAATTGACTGGGCAAACACAGTAATTTCTTCACTATTTTTCCATGCTTTAAAGTCTATGAAGTTGAGCTAATCAGTACTAACCATAATCTACTCTTTGTAGACTGGCATCCAAAGACTAACACTGAAAGGCTTTTGGATGTGAAGCATCCTACCTAAAATCTGAAAGAAGTGGCTCCATTTCAGTTGTGATGGTCATACCTCTTTTTGACCCTAGTAAAAGTTTGGATAGTCCTGGGTAGTAGATCTTCCTCTGAGACTGAGAAATAGTCCTGTAATGAATGTAATGATACCCTGTACCCCACATCCAGACGGTTCGCTGACAAGCAAGTAGCACCTATCCAGTAATGATAGTACTACATTGCTACTTGACTGTCTGGATAACATCACTTGCTATTCTGTAGAATTCCTGTAGTGTCTAGGACATGTTCCCTAATTAGCCGATACTCTATTTTACATTTATAAAGTGAAGACAATAGTTGTAATGATATTGGGGAATAAATGCATTACAGATTTTGTATATCTCAGCTACTACGGTAATAGAAGCAATATAATTTCCATAGAGGATCGATTTTTGCTTTGTTTTGCAATATGATTTGTGACAAATCCATGAGTGAACCTGATCTTTAGAAATATCTTTGAAGCATATTGTACCACTTCTTTCTGCCAGGTCTTGTGTGAATCCTGGATTAGTTACATTCTGCCTGTATTGCAGCTAATGGAGAGTTCATTGTCTTAAATGCATCTTCACTGGCAACAAGGCTTCCAGTCTGAGTTTCCTGGCAGCAGCCCGCTGATTTCAGAAATGATATATTTCTATTGGTGGAAGAGATGCTCCTCTAATTGCCTTTTTTGATGATGTCAATATATATATTACATGTAGCTGTTAAATTGCTCAGCAACTTTAGTAATATATATCCTGTGAGATGTCACTTTCATTTCATGCTACACAGCTTTTCTTTCTTCTTTTAACTCTGTACAATAGCTTAGTTCCCTGTTCGCCTCTATGTGCTGAGGTTGTGTGATCAGAACAACAGTAGATGCAATCAAACTCACAATTAGACTGTGATTCACATTATGTAAAAGATTCATCATGCCAATTGATGTGAAATGACATGCGGTCTCTAGGCAGTGATTGCACAAGGCTTTAATCTTTCCGCACGCTGAACCCTGTACCTGTAGTGGTTCAGCAAAGCTTAACTGTAATCATTTTTGGACTAATGCCTTCCCATGATTTCATTATGAAGAGTATAACAATGAAGCCTTTTTCTGCTACTTCTTTTAAATGCCAGGATGTGCTGATTACACAGTTAGCATCCTGCATGTAGTTGACCTTTTGGGTAGAAATGGTATGAGAGTAGTGTTTTTTACCATTCAGGGGTTAGGTGTCTTTCTGAAGACAGATGACAATTTTGTATTCTTTATCCTAACATTCCTCTTTCCCTTCTTGGCCCACTGGGTCAATCACTTGGAAACTTTTCAAAGACAAGTGCATATGGGTTTCTTTTAGGAGCTCAATCCAAAAAGCAGGCATTTTTGTCATTTCTAAGATGAACAAGCATCTTAGACAAGATGACTCTTCTAAAAGTTGATTTTCAGGAAAAGTGACTCCAAGCCGTAGCCTACATCTTCATGTAATTTATTGTAGATATTGAAAATTAGACTCTTTATATGGGCATCTTGGAAAGATGGCAAATATCATTCCAAATCTCTAACCCAACAGTGAGTGACTGGTGTATGTGTGTATATCAAGAGCAAGTTGTGGACTTAACTCCACATAATGGTTTCTCATTGGAAACTGTGCAGTGACTGGATGGGCAGGGGTTTTCCAGCCTTGAATTCTAAGTAGAAGGGGATTTGTCTTTAATGCCTGTGAATGACAAGGAATACATAGATGCTAATGTGCATGACTAAACTCTCTTTCAAAGAACTGAGTATGACTGAGTAGCACTCATTTTTCATTTGTGAATAACTTACGTAGATGAAAAATCCTTTGAGACATGTATATCAAAATAAAAAATCAGAAATATGTAAATTGTTATGTCTTTGGTCAATAATTGAAAACATTCATTTCCAGAACTGTAAAAAATTAGTCTTTTGCTATTTTGGAATTCACACTGTGTCCTATTTCATTAAGCAAGAAATGCAGATGATTAAGGATTGGCCATAAGCTGTAGTCATTGACTCTGATAGAATACTTTGAACCTATTTGTGCTCGGAGTTCTTTTAATTAACTACTTTTTCTACAGGATCAAAGAGAATTGGAGCCAAAACCCACTGAAAGCAGGAGATCAGATAAAACTTAAACAAAAAATGATATTCTGTAGTTTGAAATCCCATTTTTTTATTCACAGGCTACATGCAGTAGCTCAAAAGCTATGTTCCCCAAGCAGAGTTACCACCCCATAAAAGATGTTCCTGAAGTCCAGTGGGGACTTTGATGTTGTTGCTACTTCTAACACTGCTGAAAACTATGTTCAGTTGCTGTAAATATGGAGGGCATTATAAAATAATACAGATGAATTTTTCATGAGAGAAAATTGTGGGGTTTGGGGTTTTTTTCAGAGGCAAATTGTGTGTTTGTATGGACCAAATATGTTGCACTAGATTAAGACATCTGTCTGATGAAGATTTGGATTTCATTTCACATTCTTGTGATTCAGTTCCAGTTTGTTCACCATAGTAAAGCCTCTCAAATCAGGACATACCAAAGATATCTTTATATGTAGCCATTCTGAAATTCTTCTTTCATAAAAGCAACGCTCAAAGGGGGGAGAAGGTCTTTGCTCACAAGCTGGTAGGGCTTATTGACAGAGCTTTAAACTAGACTTGAAGGGGGAAGGGGGTAATATCAGGCTTGTCCATGGCAAGCTTTGGGATGACATGCCAAGGTTAGAGGGACGGGGTGCTAGCAAGGGCCCTCAGCCTGTTGCTCTGAGAGGTGCTAGCTACACTGCAGCACACTTGAAGTCTTATGGAGATAAGACAGGGACTCCTGAGGTAGAGAAAGCCAACAGGGAAACACCAGTGGAATACCTCAAAGGAATTAAGATGTGTTCATCTAAGAAGGTGACATGGCTGAGAGCCCAGCTGAAGTGCCTCTACACCAATGCATGCAGCAAGGGCAACAAACAGGAGGAGTTGGAAGCAGCACGGATTCACCAAGGCTAAATCATGCTTGACAAACCTGATCGCCTTCTATGACAAAGTAACCTGCTCAGTTGATGAGGGACAAGTGGTGGACATTGTCTACCTGGATTTCTCCAAGGCCTTCAACACAGTTCCCCACAGCTTTCTCCTAGAGAAACTGATGCGTTACGGTCTAGACAAGTGGTCTGTGTGGTGGATGGGGAACTGGCTGACAGGCCGCACCCAGAGGGTGGTGGTCAATAGCTCCTTTTCAAACTGGCAATCTGTCACAAGTGGGGTCCCCCAGGGATTGATACTGAGCGCAACAGTGTTTAATATCTTTATAAGTGATCTGGATGATGGGATCAAGTGTACCCTGATGAAGTTTGCTGGTGACACCAAACTAAGTGGGGGAAGTGGACACTTCGGAACGAAGAACCACCCTACAGGAAGACTTGGATAGGCTGGAAGAGCAGGCTAACAAGAACCTTATGAAGTTCAACAAGGACAAGTGTAAGGTCATGAACCTGGGAAAACATAATCCAGGAGTGCAGCACACGCGGGGGTCTACCCAGCTGGGGAGCAGCTCTGTGGAAAGGGACCTGGGGTTCCTGGTGGACAACAAACTCATATTGAGTGAATAATATGAGTGTGCTGCTACAGCAAAGAAAGCCACCGGGATGCTGGGTTGCATCAAGAAGGGCATCACCAGCAGAGATAAAGAAGTGATTCTCTCACTCTACTCAGTGCTTGTAAGGCCATGCCTGGAATACTGTGTTCAATTTTGGTCCCTGCTGTACAAAAAAGATGTGGACAGGCTGGAGAGGGTCCAGAGATGGGCCCCCGAGATGATCAAAGGACTGGGGAGCTTGCCATATGAGGAAAGGCTGAGAGAACTGGGTTTGCTCAGCCTTGAAAAAAGAAGGCTTATGGGAGACCTTATCACCATGTTCCAGTATTTAAAGGGTGGCTACAAAAAAGATGGAGACTCCCTTTTTACAAGGAGTCACACAGAAAAGATGAGGGGTAATGGGTACAATTTACTCCTGGGGAGATTCTGTTTGGACACAAGAGGAAAATTTTTCACAATGAGGACAATCAGCCATTGGAATAATCTCCCCAGGGAAGTGGTGGATTCCCAACATTGGACACTTTTAAGATTCAGCTGGACAGGGTGCTGGGCCATCTTGTCTAGACCGTGCTTTTGCCAAGAAAGGTTGGATCAGATGATCCTTGAGGTCCCTTCCAACCTGGTTTTCTATTATTCTGTGACTCTATGATTCTATGATTTTGTACTTAACACACACTATAGACTTGGTGTTGACTGAATTTTGACCCCCAATGACATGGGGGTTTGAGCTTACAGAAAATCAGCTCATCCGCCCTGGAGAGAGTCTTGTGATTCCATTCAGAAAAACACTTAGGCACATGCTCAACTTAAGCATTAGATATGACTATTGAAGTCTATGAAACTAATCTGGTGACAAGCACTTAGGTGTTTTATTTATTTGGATAAGGAACACAGAGAACATGAGCAGAAAGATAAAAGGAATAATTTTGGAGTGCTTTACTATTATCTAGAGAATGATCCTCAAAAAACCCTCAGCATTTGCCTGCTGCAGAATCTGTGGTTTGGCCTCCTCAACTATGCCCAATGCCACATAAAAAAATCTGTATTATGATTCCTGTTGTGAGCTGAAAGTAGCGTAGCTTCGTAAGTTCAATGCTGTTCCCAGGCTTATATATTTCATTATCCAATTCTGATCTTCAGGAAGTGAGGAAATAGGATAACAGCTGACATAGACTTAGGAGAGACCACTCAATCTATTTAACATATGTAGATATTTCACTGGTAACGTTTAAATGGCCAAAATCTATCCCAAAGGCCATTTACAAGAAAACATTCAGCTGGCCATTCGATTTTGATAGATGTAATTTTTTTTCTAAATGAGCTTGACATCCATTATAATAGAAACATATGTCGATGGTAACAGTGTTGAGGGCCATGTGCCAGCCTTCCTTTGTTGCTCCTGATTGAACACTGGAACCCTGGCTGTGCTCAGGTTGTTTCCAGCTAGGACTGCAGATGCTGATTTTGCTCTTCTACTCACGGAGCAATAGGCATCTCCGACTATACCTATCACTAACTAGAGCCGTTATGCACCTGTACTTTATTTCTTAATCAAAACAAATCTTCAGGTGGAAACTGAGACTAGAGAATCATTTTTCAGATGTAAACATATAACATTAATTATTACTTTCCCATCTCTGCCTACCTGTGGTTTGCCCTTTCTTCTCTCTCTCTCTCTCGATTCACAGTTGCACCATCACTTTGCAAGTGATCACTTACCAAGAGATAAACTTTTCTTAACATTCCTTCAGGAAGAATTTAGAGATACACATTTAAATTTAAATTTGGAAGTGCTGTAAATCACTAAGGGTGTGTGTAGCAGAGTAATGTCTTCAGAGTTTGGGCATAACTCAATAGGACTCTTTCACAAATCTTTGCCTCTAACTCTAGCAGGTTTAATGCTGGTGAAGTCAGTAGAGCATTTCAGAGTGGTGGTGGTATGGGAGTCCTTGGGGAGTCACTCACAGTTGCCTCCAAATAGCACCTTAGGAACCAAGTGGATCTTAGATAGTGACACTTATTGAACTTGGAGTATGATACCCAGCAGCAGGAGTTTTGTGACTTGTGCCATGGTCCTGAGTGCCCTAGCAGACCCTACAACCTCTTCTCCGCTCCTAGCAGTTTAGCTGTTGGTCTTCAGGGCTTTCTCAGATATGGTGCCACTGTGTAAACTTGGATCAGACTTTTGTGAAATGATCTGTGTGAGAAAGATCTGTAAGAAGTCTCATCTGGAATCTTCACCCATGCAACACCTGCCCTTGGCTCAGGAGCTGCATTAAACCTCGGGCTTGGTCCTTGCCTGGGCTATGCTGTAGGAATCCCTGCGCCCAGCCTTGCTCCTTGCTGATCCTGACCTTGCCTTGTCTTGACTGCAGGCCTGCCTCAACCCTGATGACTTGTCTGGAGATCACTGGACTGGTTGATGAGGCTGATTATCATCAGACCTGCTGCTCTTCTTGTTTGGGTCTTGTGGGACACTACCTCTGCCTGATTTGCTGTCACCTTCAGCTTCTGGCTCACCTTCCCTATGGAGCTCACACTTGCTGCTAAGTGACAATATAAGATTAATAAAATGTATTTAAATTAACCTAAATTAGCCCATCCTACAGTTAATTCTCTGATGTATATTTTGTAATTTTAGATTATTTAGGTGTTTTACTCCTTTGTGTACAGAGCTCTTCCTTGTTTTGCTTTGACTCATTTAAATGACTTGGAAGTTTAGGTGGACATTTTAAAATACCTAAATAATGAACATATTGGTGGTTTGCAAATTCCTTGTGCTCTCACTAGCTGCAGCGTCTCATTCCGATTTTTTCCTTTATAGCTGGTAGGCCTTTCCACCCTAACAAACACCAAATCTTACAAGAATGGCACGGAAGAAATACCATGTAGCAGCTGTATCTTGCAATTCCCTTTTTTGTTCTACTTTAGAACTGGGCAAAATAGTAGTTGCATGTTTTTAATTAGATTAATATTGGTGAGGAGATGCTGATTCACCAGAATATGCTTGCGATTAAGTCAGTTTTGCTGATTCTTTTCACTATAAGCTTTTAAAACAGAGTATTTGCTATTGATTTCACATAAGATAATTATCAATCAAAACAGAGCTAAAGAAAGAACTACAATAAAACAGCAGGTAAAGCACAAATAAAAAAAAAAAAANTAAAAAAAAAATAAAAAAAAAAAAAAAAAACCAAGAAGAAAAAATGAAAGAAATTAAGGAAAATGAATAAAAATTAAGGAAATTCTAACTAGTGCTTGCTTGAGGCAACTTTAGTAATACTCCAAACTCATGGCAGAGCTTTGTTAGTATAAAACAGGTCAATAGAAATGCATTTCCTAAGAGCTGCACCCAGCTGAGATCCAGCAATCCCTATAAAAGGACTAAGATTCATGTGAAATTTCTGCATTATGCGTCTTAAGGTTAGAATATTTAAATTTTCAGATTTTTTTGTTGCCAGTGTTAAAATATTTCTCCCAAACTAGACTGTTTCTTCCAGAAATGAGCTGAAATTCTGAAAATAGAAAATAGCAAGTTTTTTTCTTAAGAATATGTTGATGCTATTTGTAAAAAAAAAAAAAAAAAAAAAAATAAAAAAAGAANAAAGATAAAAACCTGAATTTATATGGGAAATGAATTTTTTTTTACATTTGCCTCCAGCTAGGATGAGAGAAATTGTTCTACCAGCTTATTAAGGTTTTAATAACGTGAAATAAAGAGAGAGAGAATATAAACTTTGTTTTTTCAAAGAGTTAACATTATATGTTAACCATGCATCCTTCTCTAAAATAAAGTAGGTAATAAATATATTTCCCTTGTGCTTATGGTATTCCTGATTGTAATGAGTGAACGAAAGATGAAGGGAGGTATTTGGAAAGGAGGGTTCTCTTTGATTTGTTGGTACCACATCACGAATCTGTCTGTCTGTTCTTTACACTTTACTTTGAACAGACTGACTGAACACTGAAATACTCTATATGAGCATTTGAAAAGTGTGTAACAATCTGCTTGCTGGAGTTATAAATTGGATGTTCTGCAGACTGCTGGAGGTTAGAAAACTCAAGTAAACAAAAAAAATCTAAATGTTTTTGCTAATGAACAAGCCAAAATCTCAAACAGTGGTTGTGCATTGTTCTCACTTTCCTGCTTTTCTTATTCTCCTTTACTGCTCTGTATTTCATTTGCTTTTCCTGTACTTCAAATTTAGCCATCTTACAGCCTTTATATTTAATTTTATGGAGTTCTAATGTTGGTCTTAAATTGGATCATACCCTTTACTTGACCAAATTTTGCAACATGCTGGACTGATGTCAATATTCAGCCGTTAACTTTCTAGGGTTATCTTTAGATATAGTTGTGTGTGTTTAACCAATGGCAATTTCAACTATTTCTGCCATAGGTACACAAAACTGCCAATCTGAGCTGTGCATACATAACTAATCAACTATGCAGAAAGCACAAAGTAAAGTGTAGACACGTTCTCTGGATCCAATCCATGAAAAGAATGAGAGGTATTTTTTTGTTAAAAATAAATAGTATTTTCTCTCAAAATGCTATTATATGTCTTCTTATGTATTGTCTAGACTTAATCTTTAAGGGAGAGAGATATTTTGAAACTTCCTCTAAGGGCTATGGTAAAAGACCTTTAAAGAATTTTGTTTCTGTCTTTCAACTCAGCTGCCTATACTGACACATCTGCCACAGGTTATGTCTCTGTAAGAAAGCTGGCAGGAAGGAGTATGTATGTGTGCCTCAGGATCTTTCCACTCTGGCATCATAGCATAGATCGTTGATGAAAGTGGGATTGAAGGCATCTGACTCTGTGCTAGACCTCCTGCAACTCAGGCGTGTATTTTCTCCTGATCACTCTGGAACTACGATAGTGTCCTCCAGGATAGCTTTGGAACAGACATGGGCGGTAATTTCTTAAACTGTTGCAACAAGAGTCACTAGAGCTCATCTTGCACGTTATTAAATATTAATTGTATACATATACACACAGAGATATTCATACAAAGTTAATTCATCCCTTGTGTAATGCTGTATGTTTGAAAGACGAAGAAGCAGTGTTGGTTTTCTGTTTGTAGTAAATCAACATCTTTGTCTGTAGAGACAGCTATTTTGTGTATTATATTAGAATCAAACATTGTTTATAGCCACGCTTTTTTATTTCACTCAGGAAGATATCCATTTGCATGAAAGAATTTAGATTTTTATGTCATACCAATTATATATGCATATACAAAACTAGCAGACAGCTAGCTCAAAAAATGTGCCCACCTATGGCTAAGCAAGTATTGTTTATAAGAATACTTACTACTCTGTGAGTGCCTACCATGGACACAGTTTCTCTGAAGGAAAAAAACCCCGAATTTTGACAATATAAGTAGCAGCAAGACAGAGTACTACTATGACCCTCTGATGCTTTTAGCTTTTTAATTTTTGCTTCAAAACAATTCTTTTCAGAAAAAAATGAGTTCATTTAATTATGTTTGTAAAATGTTTCATGTTACTATCCATACTGGATAATTTCGAAAGGGAATATTATGAGTTAAATGATGTGAAAAAGTACTAAATGTTTTATAAACAAAAGAAAGGGGAAATAATTTTTCTTCTTTTCCTGGTTTAATGAGAACTATACCAAATAATTAAAAAGAAAAAATTGCTAGTAGCAGGTTTGCTATTATTGCTGTCTTCTACGTAGCACAGACATTACTCCACTGCTTTCTCACTGCTTTTGTCTATTTGAAGAGCTGTGATAGAACAATTTACATTTTTCTTTTTTTTTTAAAAGAACAGCATTGATAGTTTCATCATGATATGATACAGCACAACATCAAACCCACTTTTTGATTGAACACTCGCTTTTCATTAATGAGTCATTTAATTTTTTCCCTTTATTTTATATTTTTATTTGAATCTTTTACATTTTTTTTAAGTGTTCGAATAAATGAGGGGCTGCTAAAGCCACTGACAGATAAGCAGAAGGAAAGCAAGACCTGTTACTGGGTCTTAAGAGTGCTATTCCAGTTCCTTCCTACCCTACAAGCCCTCTGGCTGTGCCAGTCCTGGGCCTCCCTTAAACTGACTGTTTCTGATTCATGCATGGAGGAATCTCCTGCAGTAAATGAACATACAGGTAAAGTATTTATATGCGTTCAACTGCTATAGTACCAATTCTTTTTTTTTTATTATTTTTTGTGCTGTATTATGATGTGTCAACAAACACAGGGTTTATAGGATTTGTGAACTCTGAGGCTGCCCTGTACAATGTTGTGTTGTTATAGATAGCTATTTTCCCTAAAAAAGCTTACTTAGGAAGCAGCTAGATGGTACATGAAGATTGCTTGACAACAGAGTGTCAGACAAAGAGGAAACTCCTTCTCCAGTGTGTCCTCCCTGACATTCCCTTTTCATGGGAATACCACTTGTGAGTTTTCCTGACTCTTATGGTCTGAGGAACCCACAACAATTTATTGTTGTTTAGACAATTATTCTATCACCCAATGACCCCTCCCTACCCAGGAAGGGGAATTAGGAAAATCAAGGAAACCCAACGATTGGAATATAAACAGATTTAGTAGAATAAGACTAACTGATTAACATTAATAACACTAAAGAACCCATATTGATCCCAATACCAATATAAAATATATGAGGTTTATATTCAGCCAACTATATCAGTTGGAAGCCGTGCACTCCCAGCAATGGACAGCAAATGTCGGACACTGCGAGAACTATGGCTTTGGGAGGAAGGGAAGCCCTCAGGGGTCCAGCACCGGGGCAAGAAGTTCTCAGGATGGCAGCCATCAAGGGAAAGAAAGAACTCTTCAGCAAACTTTCGAATTTATACTGAATGTGACGTTCATGGTGTGAAATAATGCTGTTGCCCAGCTTGGGTCAAGTGCCCGGATCTCGCTCCTCCTTGTCCCTGCACCTGGCGAGCTCGAAAACACTGAGACCTTGAAACCCCCACACCATAGCTGGCTATAAAGTAAATATTTTCACAAGTTCAGACACTAGAGTGTTCTAAAAGTGCAGTTTGCCCAAACATTATAAGGGAAATTAGTCCTGTGTCACTCAGAGCAGGACACTGACTCAGACTGGTTGAGCCTACCTGATGCTGTGTTATGCCATGTGGTCATAACAGTCCAGATCTCTCAACTGCTTTGTTCCATGACATAGGTACTTCCTTGGTAAATATCATTCAGGTGCCCAATGAGCTTTCATAACACTGATTCACAAAGGACCTGGTATTAGGAATGCGCAGATAGGGGTCTACTGCTGAAACATGATCTTCCATGTCCTCTTTGTAAAGCAGGCGATCAAAGAGTGAGTCTGCAGGCAAAATCTGGGTGGCCTGATAAATAAGGATTGAAGAAGGAAAGACAATAGAGGACAAGGAGTTATAATTTATTCCAGTCTCCCAAATAGGAATGTCATGTTCCTCTGTCAGTCACAGGCCCAATACAAGTAGAGTATTTGACCCTGACTGTTGATTTTTTAGAAGTGCAAGGGTCTAATGAACCAGGTACCACGACCTCCTGCTGCTTTTAAATGTTTTGGTTTTTTGTGTTTTTTTTTCTGCAGGACTTTTTTTTTTGAGAAGAGTTTATTTTATGAACTCCTTGGTATTCAAATATCAGACTTTGCTTTATATTCAAATATCAGTATTTGCTTTACTCGCAAGACTGGTTGATTCACAGGGCTCTGATTCTGCTATCGTTTTCCACTTGTTCATGATAGTAAGACATTGCCAGGACAGCTAAGATAAAGGTTCTAAACTATGTAGTCTTCAAACTGAATGAGTACTTTGGCAAAATGTTCATTTTAGGTATTTTTCCTAGAATGCATCTCTCTTTTTTTACTCTTTAATTTTTCTTGTTGATAGAGCTTTATCACTTAGAAGCATGGTATAAATTAAATTGTTGGCCAACAGTAAACCAACAAATTGAAGATTATACTAGATACGAAAAGTCGTGAAGTTCACCTATCAAGCTGACCTCATTGTTAATAAGGACAGCATAACCTAATCCTAAATTAAGAAGAGACTTTAAAACTGGCAACCTTGATTCTAGTAATGCTGGACATTGCTTGAATGCAACAACTTTTATTCTGTTTTCTGTTTGGTTTCACAAGTCAGCAAGGTTGCACAAGGTAGTTTAACACAAAGTAGGTACCCCTGGTGAAATCCTGCTGACACCTTTGATCATAATCCCACAGTTCTGAAGTGGCAATTTAGCCCAGAAGTCTATGAAGTAAAATGTGTTGTAGCTTTCCCCTGTAGCAGAAAGTGACAGTATTCTTAAAAGCTGCAACAGTTTAGCAGTTTACTGGCCTTATTATACGTCATGGGTGGTGTACCAGCTTACCCCAAGTATAGTGTGGTTTTTTGTACCCAATAGCCGATTAATCAGGAAGCGCAATATAGAAATAGAGAAGATTTGTTTAGAATTTCATTGCCATAGGGGAAAGCATACAGTGGGACTGCAGCACTGTTACACACTTCCTGAGAAGTAATTTTTATCTAGTTCTTGGTTTTTACAAACTATTGTGATCTGATCAGTTCCCCAAAGTAGGGATTTTTTTCTTCTCTTTTTTTTTCTCTCTTCACTAGACAGATGCATCAACAAACAGTAGGAGGGCTGGCTCATCTCCACTGATAATAGCATGCAGGATAATTTTGCCATGTGACTCACTTTCTTCTTTGACTCTAAGAGACATTTGAAAAAAGAGTGGCATTAATTTAAATAGATTTCCCATAAACAGGATTTACTAAAAAAAAAAATAAAATCCTTGCTTTAATCTAATCTTTAAAAAGTACAGGAAAGAAAAATCCTACTATGATGTTCCAGCATTTTAAAATGTTATTGAAGAATGAAAATATTCTCTTACTGAGTAAATGGAACATATTTTATGAAATGTATTTGCAGTGAAGAATTTTTACCTCCGTGCACATCACTGCTTTCTTAGTCTGTCAAGGAAAAATAATGCTTTTTGCTACCTCCTGCTCTTTTATAGCTAGACCCTCATCTAACCTTGACCAGGGTCATGGCATGGAATGAATTGATAAGGCATACTTCATTTAGGATTAAATAACTGAGACTGACAGAGCCTTGAGGGGCTTGCAATCCTAATGGAGAGTTTATCAGCACTCTTATGGGGGAAAAACAATACGACTTGGATTAGTTGCTTCCTGTGTGCCGGTCACACAAGACAAGTGTACCCAGGAGGCTAATCTAATGTGCTCTCCCAACATCTTAAAGAACATCAAAGGTGTTACATATGTGAAACAGAGAAGTATTCTTAGCTGATTTTTACTGGGATTTGTGTTACTCCACTTTCTAAGCTCCCTTTCTTTGTTGTTCTTTTGTTAATTTGTGTGGGTTCTCCCATGATCCAATGGATTCTGTTACATTTGCTGTGGTATGGGAAACTTCATGCAGTTTCCATTCCAGCAGCCTAGCTCCAAGCTGAGTATCTTATTGTGTGTGACATAATCAGTTTGTTGGTGATACATTTCACATATATTTCAGGAGGTCAGTAAGACACTTGATCCCATTTCTAATGTTGGAAAGAAAAGAGAAAGTCTAAGATCTGACTGGCACTCCACACTTCAGGAGATTTTGCTGTAAATGGAAAGCAAAATCTGGAACACAAATAATACAAGTAGCTACATGGAACTCTGTGCTTTTGGTGTCTATTTATATTCTTCTCAAAATGCTTAGACCAGTCTAAATTTGCACTGTAGAAACAAGCTTAGAAAAAGACACAATTTAGTTTTCTCTGCCAGTGGCATGGGTTTCTGATTACTGTTAATATCACTATTCATACATACCATATTAAAAGCAAAAACAAAACCAAAAACAACCCTGAAAAACTGTGGACAAAAATAATTAATGAGTCAGAATAATCTGTCTATTGATGAATCTCCATGAATTGCCATGATGTAGAGTTACCGGTGATCTCTCTCCTGATGCGTCTGTGCGTCTGTGCACCAGTTAGTGCAGGCCAAGAGCGAGCCAGGAAGCATGTTAGCAGTTTAAAACTACTGATGATGACCTGTCCATGCATTAGTTTGTGGTCTGGTCATGTTCAGTTTACTGGTATAGATGGAGCCTACATATTTTGCTTTCCTTGCCTTATGCTGATCTCTTCCTAAAGGAGAGATACAGTTCAGACTTGCCACTCAGCCTTTTGTAGAGCAGGGAGAGAGGAATATATCCTTTAGACCAAAGGGCAGGGATGGACTGGAGATAGTTCTGTTCTGCACATAGTCAGTAAAACCAGATGTAAAATGTAACCTTTTCCTATATCAGCTTTAAAACTTGCCTTCAGAAAATTTAACCTGCTAACTACTTTCTACTGAAGATCTTGAACCTGTACAAGAAATTGAAGTCTACCAACAATAGGTTTTCTTCTGTTAGTTTTTCAGAGATCATGAAGAAATATTTCATAAATCTTACCCAAAAAAAAGTTGTATACCATCACCTCCAGTAGCTAGATTTAATCATGAGTGGTGTCAGCATCATGGAATCCTATATCCAGGTACCTCCAGAACTTTGCAGTCCAAATATGATACTAATTGCATTTAGATGTCTGTAAGCGTGAATGTTGCTACAGAGCTGATTTCATTAGTATCCTTCTGTGATTTGGGGACCCGACTTCTGCCATCATCTTCTCAAACACTAATTGGATTTCTTAAAAATCCAAACATAGTGCTATAAGCAATCACGCCACTATTATTCTTAGAAAAACAGATTAAAGACTGAAGAATGTAAAATGAATAAAGTATATTTTCGTTCTTTTTTTTACGCTTCGATGATTTGATTCTGTTTTAAACATTCAATCTTTGTTTTATGTTATTTCCTTCAGCTTGCTCATAAACTGTATTTCAAGTGAAAGACTAGGACACTCCCTTTGCATTTCAGTCAGAATGTGACATCTGGTATTTTTATTTGCTGGGTAGTCTTGTCTTCACTGCAAGCACACGCACATACTCAGTCTTCCAGATTTCCTTTGGTTCTAGTTCTGAGTGTATTATTTATACAACTTTGTAGTAGATTATAAACCTGTGAAAGCCTGATTCTCATTTTTTACCATGTGTTTTGAACACCACCAACATCCTAAGAAATTTTTATGATCCAGTTTTTTACCTAGCATTTCAATGAGTTTTTCTCTATTAGTCTTAAGTAATCATTTCCTCTGTCTTCCCTTTTCACTGTCTGCGACAGTGCTTTCTTTTATTTTTGGTTTTTGATTTTTTTTGGTTTGCATGTATGTTTTTTGTAACACACATGTAACTGTATGCTCCACTTTATGCCCTTATCCATTATTTATATTGCTATTTAAATACATGGCAATGAAACTATTCTCTAGTAATCTGTGAAATTAAGAGAGCATGTTTTTACTGGTGGACTTTTCAGCAGACTGATCTAAATCCTATCGAGCTCATTAGTTCTTGCTTTAGTCTTACTCAGGGTAGAACTGAACATGAAAAGAATTTACTATTATGAAAGGAATTACCTGTATAACATGTTTGTAATAAACTGTAACATAAGATTCATTTTAACGATTCTTGTGAATTTATGTTAAAAATCCTAGGTTTGCCACAGATACCTTTTGCAACCTTGAACAAATAATTCAAACTGTCGACTTTATTCTTCTATCTGTAAAATGGGGAAAACACTTCCTTTGTCCCAAGTTTATAATATCTTGTTTATTAATGCTTCACGTTCTTCAAGTCCATGATGTGTTTGTACAGGACCTAGAATAATGGAGCTTCACTGATGATTGTAGCTTCCGAACACATACATAACTGAATGTATAAGAGAAGCAAGAGGTTTATTCTCTAGCCTAGATGACATTTCAATATAGTAATCCCTTCTCTTACATGCCTATCATATAACTGAAAATGATGAGCCTTTCCAAATATTTATACTCATAGATTTCAGTGGGTTAGCTCTGCTAAGATCTTTACAAGCCCTTCCACAGACGATGTATCTCCTTCATTTAATTTTCCAGACGTACATGATTCTATGGTGATGAACTCATAACCAAGATTAAATGACTTGAGCTTGAGTGAGTGAAGTCACAGTTCTACCTTTTCTAGGAACTCCAGAGCTCCCAGGATTTCTGCATACTCAGTTTTCATTAATTCTAATATAGCTGTTCTTGTTAATGCAGTTTTGCTGACCACTTCCTGAAGAACTTGATCACTCACCTACTTCTTTATTTTCTGTTACTGTATTTTTCACGGAACTGTGCTTAATAACATGAAGTAAATCTTCAGTGCCTTTCCCTTTTTCTGCTGACCTACAAATGGATTAGATGAGCATGTAGGATGTATATTTTGATTGATCTTTCCTCTCATAGATCTTGCAGTGTAATCTTTGCAATATAAACATGGAGGTGAATATATGCTGATGGGCAATTCTCTGTTAGGGTGAATTTAACAATGTGTTTTGGCTGATGTAACAGCTCACTCCTGTGCTAGTGCATGGCTGCTGCCCTCTCCCCTACTCTTAGGCACAGACTTCCACTTCTTCCCTTGCACCACTCCAGGTGCTTGTCAGGTTCCCGGAGGAGCTGAGTCTGCTCAGTAAGCCAGCAGAAAACCAACACACGGCAATTTGAAGATAGTCATTTTGGTGTATCTGCTTACTGAGAGATCAGCCTAATCATTGTACTAAACAGTAATGAGCTATTTAGTACATCTCAGTCATGCGATGACTTCAGAAAATCCCAATGTAGGTTTGCTTCATTATTTCTCAGGCAAGAGTAGGAGGGGCATCCTGGCTAACAGTATGTAGTTGTGGCCACAGTACTAAAACTGCTATCTTCAGTTTATTTGAAATCTCACCCTAAAGGTTGACAACTGATGGTATAAAATTCATTCTTTCAATTCAAATGATTACCTACTATGAAGCTGAAATATGTGAATGTGAGTAAAATACACAGTTTTTGCTTTCTCTCAGTGTCTTGTGGGTAAATAGATGTACATTTCCCAATGTAATAACTATAACAGTGCTTTTTGGAAGCAGTATGATCTTAAATCAAAAGCATATGATTTCCTTCACTAACTAGTCTTGGACTGGATTAAAAAAAATTCCGATATTTATTGTTTGTCATAAATACAAGAAGTTCCTAATTCAACAATAATTAGCAATACATTTAAAGTTTCTGTTTGGTTGTAACTGTCAGTGGTTTAGTGATATTCATTCATCTGTTTATGATATTTTCCTAGAGAAAAAAGGTTTAAGCAACACCTTGAATGCTTTGTAGAACAGGGCCTATCTACCACAACCAAGTAAAAGTAATGCACTGACTGTTTCATTTAAAGAAAGCTTTGCTAAGCACTGAAATGGAGTTTTAGTCAGAGTTCAAAAATATTCACCCTTCTAATGTCAGTATGTAAAATACTTTCTCAATGACCTGCCAATTAGTGATGAAAGTTAATTTTGAAGTGTTTTATGAGTCAGTGAGAAGGAAATGATGGCAAGTTTGCTCTGATATTTTAAACCTTAAAAGTAGTACTGATTGTTAAAGCTCTGAATAATTTTCATTTACATTTTTATAAAAATCCCTTGACATTCTGCAATTTTGACCTGTGTTTCTGAGGGATATTAATGATTCATCTGAACAAACAAATAGGATGAATACTGACAAATAATCTAATAAACAGAATATTAAAAATACTGTGGTTTTTTGAATTCTTATGAAACAGAAATAAAGTTATGTATGGTATAAAATGAAAAAAAAACCCAACCAACTGTGTATCTTTGGGAAGGTTTCTCCCTGATTAGCTGGAAAGAACTTATATTGTGTTTTGTTTGTTTTCTTGAGGAAGCCAGACCTAAATAAGAGGTTATTCTATTGGTTAAGATTTTGTATGTGTGTGTGTACAAAGCTTATAAGGTCTTTTAAAATAATTTTTATTTCAGCTGTGTATGCAGTTACAAAAGGTACCAAAATGTGTCTTTGCTATCCTTATGTTTAAGGAAATAAATGTTGTGGAGTTGTAATGCTTCCTATTTCCATCAGAGGGTACTATAAACATACCTAAAACTTACTTTTTTGGCTTCACCTGCAAAGAAATGGATGTTTCTTTCACTTCAGAATTTCCTGATCATTTCAGTGTTTATAAATTCTGTGTACCATCAGATATATTTGCCTTGCTGAAAACATGAGTGTTTTATGTAGCCTCATTAAAAAACATTTGAAAACAAGTTTAGCAAACGTTCTCTTTTCCCTGTAAATATTCACTGGAAATTCCCTTTTAACAAGGAGTCTTGCTCCAAAACTTCTGTGTGTAAAATGCCAACGTGGATGGAGGTAAAAAAAGTTCTTTATGTACCGAACATATTACACGTCCTGGCAGTCAAAATACACTTTCTTTCTTTGTAGATACAGAAAGCAATTCTGTGAGCAGAGACAGAGCTTCAGAACCTGAAGTGGTATACTCACTGCATCTTGTACAAACGTGTTTTATAGAAAAGCAGCAGTCACCTGCCAGCGAGTGGCTGCCCTTGGGACAGATGCTCTTTGGTACGTGAGCCGCTGGCGTATGGGTGCTGCTCCTGCCCCGGCGCCATCCTCCCCCGCGGAGCGGCTGCTCTGGGACGCTTCAAAGAGTTTGGGTTCAACCACCTGGATTGCTCTTCTGTGTACTTACTTTCACATTATTTTCCCAACGGCATTTTATCCATGTGACTACTTGAGGTCAGGTGATTCTCTGTGTGGACAGTGGCCATACGTACGCCAAAGGCATTGTTCATGTGCAAGAAGGACATATTTAATATTGGTTTTCTCTCTTTTTTTAATGACAAACTTCGTTCTGTTTACAGTTTGTCATCCAGGCACAAAGGAGCAATGATGCCGTGCACCTCCGATGACCACAAATAAGAAGTAACAAGAAGCGAGCAGTTCATGAGCAATGCACGGGGAGTAATGCGTTCGCAGGGCCTGGCAGGCCGGGCCTGCCCCGGGCCCAGCCAGGAGCAGGGCAGCCGGCGGGCAGCGGGGACAGCCCCAGCCCCAGGCACCGGCCATCTCCTTGGGGATGTTGGCCTGCGGGTGGGCCTGGCTCGGCGGGGCCCGTGGCCAGGCAGGGCAGGGCTGCGGGGAGCTGGAGACCCGCAGCAGGGACTGACAGCCCAGGGGGGGCTGACATGGGTCCTGGGCCACAGGCAGGGCCAGGGGGAGGCCCCAGGGAGCTGGGAAGGGACACGCAGGCCCGTCGATGCCCTCGGCCCTGACAAGCAACAGCAAATAAATTCATAGTTTCTGATACAGAAAGGGCTAAGCCAAAACAGGGTGGTGGCTTGAGGAAGCATATTTGAGATGATCGCTGAAGATTCAGCGCAGGCCTTCTCTCATCTCCAACCTTCATCCTCTTCTCCTCGGGCAGCAGTGTCCACTCTGGCTGGGTTGTGTTGGGAGCTTGCAGACAGGCAGGTGCTCAGTAGTAAATTAAATAGAATTTTAGAGTCCAAGATTAAAACACATATCTACATGAGTATTCACATGGTAAGAGTTCAGTTTGTTGATTCAGAGTTGTTAATAAGATGTTTACTTTATATCAGAAGAATGTTGGTGAGATTAAGTGTAGTAGTCTGTCCATACTATTATAATTTAGTGGCAAATCAGGTACTATTTGTTTTTCAACAAAGAACATAAAGTGAGCATAAACTCTGGCTTTATTGGATCTGGCTAGTTTAACAGAAGCAGTCTTCTGCCCACCCTTGACTGAGACAAAATCTGCACCTGTATGTGATTCTGCATCCAAAACCCCCAGGGTTAAAGATCATTGCCTTTATGTCAAACCTTCAAACTGTAATGTAGATATTCTTATAACATTGTGCTCTGTTAATAATCCATTGTAGTGGGACCATTTATAGGATAAGATGTTATTTGGCTTCTGGATATTGGAATTGGCTTATAGAAATCAAACTGTATTTGCATGGCTTGTGAAAAACAAAACTTCTTGGATAGGTTATGGGAAACAAATTCAATCAGAGAAGAAATCTATCAGCAGAAAGTAGTAATTCAGTCTCATTTTATTCACATTTTAAAATCATACATTCAGTTTTTATTTGTATTAGTTTCATATACACTACATGTGGTTTATACACAACCACCCCGACAACCTTCTAACATCTCCTTTAGGCAAAACTAAAGCTTATACACCTCTGCAGGTGATATAAGGGAAAGTTTATTCTAGAACCCATTTTTCTGCATATACAGCCACCATGAATTTGGGAGAGGGGCTCTGAAGCAAGCTTAGCCTTATACCCCCTGGATACCTCCCACTTCCTGTATACCTGATTGCTGAAATAGTGGAGAGCCTGCTTCCACAAACTAATTTTGCACCTCTTTCTCAACAAAGCATCCCTCCCTCATTTTCTGAAACTCTATACATGTATTTCTTCTAAGCCCATGTCGTGGTTTAACCCCAGCAAAGCTGAATAAGGAAATCATTCACTTCTTCCCGCAGGCAGGCAGGTGTTCAGCCATCTCCACGAAAGCAGGGCTCCATCACACGTAACGGTGACTTTGAAAGACAAACACCATAACTCTGAACGTCTGCTCCTTCCTTCTTTTTCCCCCAGCTTTATATACTGAGCATGATGTCATATGGCATGGAATATTTCTTTGGTCAGTTGGGGTCAGCTCTCTACTAATTTTGCAAGGGGGTAGGTTATGTGTTGTGGACTTTATGCATGCAAATGCAATATAGTGTTGCTTGTTAATATCATCTTGATGTTGAGATGATGAAATAAAATCTGTCCGATCATCTTCCTACTTCCAACCCCACAAACATGTCCTATACACATTAATACACTAGTAATAGCAATAATGTAGCATATACAGACATCAGAGACCCAAATTTCGTGTTTGTGAACTATTTCTGTTTGATTTTGCTTTTTTTTTTCTCTTGGTTATACAAAATTTTGTTTTGCCTAGATTTTTAGAAGCTGTGGTTTGCTTCACTTCTTGTTGACTGTGGAGTTTCTTTTTGACTTGTAGCTAAAACCCACTGAAAATGGCTGGAGCTCATTTGTTTTCGTGTCAGATTTTAGGATTAGTAAAAGAAATAGGCACCTCTGGAGTGCATCTTTATTCACCTAACCAGTCTTTGCTATAATCTTTGAATATAATAAATTGTCTGTTTCTCTCCAGGAAGTGAACCTTGGTGTCTAGCTTTCACTTTGATATCTTGACACCCAAGTGACAGTAGACGTATCCCATCCAAAAAACAACAAAGATGTTTGTTTTCATTCAGTGCTATGAATCACACCAGAGTGACTTTAAAGCAACATCACAACATCACAGAATGGCTGAGCTTGGCAGGGACCTCACGAGATTGTCTAGTCCGATGCCCCAGCTCCAGACAAGGTCAGCTAGAGTGGGTTGCTCAGGACCTTGTCCAGATGGGCTTTGAGTAGCTCCAAGATTGGAGACTGCAGAACCTTTCTGAGCATCCAGCTCCAGAACTTGATTATTCTTACAGTAAAAGAAGATTTTTCTTGTGTTTAAATGTAATTTCTTATATTTCAGGAAATACATCTAGAGGTAGAAAACATAAGGAGTAGTTAAACAAAGCTAAACTTGTTTATTAAGTGGAAAAATAACACTACCGCTTTCCATTGCTATATTATTCATATATGCTTCTATCATAATTTTGTGAAGAAACATTAAAAACAGTGTTTTAATTGATATGCAGTATCAATTTGCATTAAAGCAGAAAATGAGTCATACAGTGGTAATTGAAAGTTGATAGAATGTTTATAAAGAAAAATTTTAACTTATCCATTGTTTAGTAATTATTTTTTTTATTATTATTCCTTAAGTTGAATTTTTAGGATGACATACAGACAGGACTAAAAAGTGCTTTTAGTTCAAATTGTTCTGTAATGTACTTTAGCCCTTTCTTTCCCTCCCTGGAATTGACCGAAATCATTCAAACAATGTGTAAAAGGATTTGCTGCTGACTCATTGGCTGCTTACATATTTTATGATGTAGTAAATTGTTAAAATGTTCATTTAGATGTGGAAACTAACATCTTCCTATAGCTAGAACATGTTTATTTACAAAATAATGCCTATGACTGTATCACAGGTTAAAAAACTTAGAAGGTGGGCAACATGTATAAAACAATTTCACTTTCAGTATGCAGTTTATGTGTATGTGTATAACTATATATATAAAATACAGCTATATGTGTGTATATATATGAATATATATATGTGCATATATATGCACATATATGTTAGGCTTTTTTTTTTAAATGTAGGTAAAACTATTTAGTGAAGTCATTCTTGGGAATGACTTACTAAATGTAAGCAGAATCAGAATCTGGTTCAGCTGAAAAAAAAGCCAAGGCCTGACTGTTTTTGCTTAGCTTAGATTTTCAAACTGTAGAGATAAAGGAAAGAGTGGTATAAAAACCTACTGAATCTCGATATGTGAATGTTAGAGGCATTGGCGCTGAATGTCTTTTTAACCTTCGCATCTGAGTGTACTGCACTTAGTATAGTATAGAATTCTCTGTGATATATTCTGATTCTGCTGAGGTAAATAACAAAACTCCCATTGTACTCAGTGGTACAGGATTAGTCCCTCTATTTTTTGCTGGGGCAGAGGCTTTTTCCTTACTATTACTGTATCTTCATATAAATATAGCAGCATTATTGAAAGCCTGAAGCTTCATGCCATTGCTTTGCTCATCTTCTTAAATTCAGTACCACATGGCAGATTTCCTTGGAGCCTTATCTCTCAAGCCAAAAAGAAAAGCATGATCACAATAGTCAGCTTGGCTTTTCTTCTCATCTCTATATGCACTTCAGTGCAGGAGAAGTTCAGACACCACAGAGCTTCAAATGTTTTTTTTTCAAAGGCATTAAGAAAAGAAAGGGAAACAAATATTGAGGTATTACAAAGAAGTTTTCAGCCAGTGCATGTTTATTAAGCTTACTTTATTCTATCCAGCATATTCAAAGACATCTGATTAAACTGTCCCAAATAGAAAGGACAAAGCTTTCTTCAATCTGTGCAGTACAGATAAATAATTTTGTGGGAGATTTTTATCATCTCTCAGGCTCTGTACTGGAGACTTGTTGAGGCATTTCAAACAGGCTATGCACATTGCCAAATACAGTGTTGTTCAGAATATGCTAAAATTTTGAATCTGGCTAATTGGAGATAGAAAAGATTGTTTCTAATCACTACATGACATACTTTGCAATTCTTATAGATACTCAGATGTATTTCTTGCTTCACATATATTTCCAGTGAAATTACTGCAACAAGTCACAAGAATAAGGGTGGACCAATATAGCAGTGGAAATTACTGTATGGCACAGCATACAACGACCTTGTTGTGACCCTTGTTTGGGTATCCTACTTTAATCTTCGCATTCTCAAATGTTTCAGCTGTGTGACACCTTACTTTTATTTACAGGTAGCTGTTATTTTTGGAAGGAACTGTTCAAAGGCAAAAAGAGGTGTTGAATAACATCATATTCATTAAAATGGAGACAGAACAGGACTTTTTCACTCAGATCCTTAGCTGTAAGTTCTCTTGAAGTCAACATCTAACACTCTCTGAGGATCCATTATTTTATCTTCACAATTTGTTTCATTATTTCAATAAATAAATCTTTTCCATACAAGAAAAGTTGATTCTTTTTGAGTTAGGGAATTTAACTGCTCCTTTTATCCACTATGGTTCAGTATGAAAATCAATAGGCCCAATCGTTTTTTGTTTCTTCATCTGCTTGCACTTTTAAACTGGTGATTAGCATGACATTCAAAACACATGACTAAACTAAACAGTACTCTTACTTCCAATCTCTACTTCTCCTTTTCCTCTATTCATAAAGTTCATCTTTATTTGAGTTAATCTAAGACATAGACCAGATAATAATTTAGCTTCAGTTTTATGCAAACCACCGTTGCCACCGTAGTTACACATCATGCTCTTCTGCTCAGAGATCAAGACATAGAGGAAGTTGCAAAAGGAGACTGGGACATTACATCTACAATAATAAAAGAAAACTTACTGTAATCTCCTTTGAAAAATGAAGTTAATCATTCTTTTGATAATATTTTTCTCATTTTGAAATGACACATATGATGGGACCTCCGCCACTGAATTTAGGAAACATTCACATATATTGACAAAAGGGGTACTTTGTATATACATATATATCAATCAGTAGCCACATAAATCTGCAACTGTTTGGACCAGCAAAAAAACCTTACTAATAAGTATTTCAAAATTGTCAATTATTTAATTTCTTTCCATGAGTCCTCTTTTCTGTATTTTCCTGTTCTAAGCATTGTCCTTTCCTGCTGCTGTTTACACCAATGATTACTGATAAAAGTAATGGCTACTTACCTGCTTCATCCACTTTAATCACACTGATTGGCCGGCTTTCCTTTAAGTGTCTCTGCATGAGTGTCAATATCATTGTGCCTCTTGCAATGAATCTGTGACCAGCGGCACAGTGGAAATTAGCTTTCTCATTTGTGATATTTCCTTTTCATTCTGTTTGTTAATAGACCAAAACAGTTCCCGAAAATGTAACCACCCACCGTGGTCTTCACTGGAGGGGGAGGCAAAGCGAATCCCACTGAAGGGAAGATTATTTTGAAGATGATGCCTTCACTGAAGAATAATTACTTTAAAATGTAGTAAGTGGTTCCCAAGTCCACAGTCTACTTTTGCTCCTTCCCGTTCAGCACTACCTGTGGCTGTCACTCTTCTCTACTGCCACTAGTTAATACTGCTTGCAGCAATATGAGTGAGCACAACACGGTTTATGGCTGATTCCAGCTCACTGAGGCAGCAGTTATCAGGTTGTGCTGCTCCCTGTATACATGCAAATGCCTCTTTAACTGGAGGTGCCCACATTTTTCTAACCCTTTCATCCTGTCTCTAGGAGACAGACGATAAAATTAATTAAAGTAGGTTTTATTGCACATTTGGGAAAGTGATGGGCCTTTGTAGCTCTGCATCAGCAGTCTCTGATTTCATATTTGCATGAGGCTAATAAGGAAAACAAGACACTTGATATAATACCCTCTGCAGACAACATTTCTGTAAATGATGGCATAACCTTCATGACCACAACGCTGCAATACATTAACTTACCACTGCAAGTGATACTTACCTCTTTTGTGATAGTTTTGGGAGACTTAATGTTAAACTGCTTTGTACACATCTATATAGTATGGTCAATAAAATAAGTGATGATTCCACTTGGAATTGTTTTTTAATCAGGATTCCTCTCTGGGCTCTTTTATTTTGTGAAAAGATGCAGTAAGCTTCTCTTTGTCCTTTTGTGTTCATTAAGAATTTATTTTTAATTTTTTTTTCTTTTTTTTTTTCAAAAGCAGAATTCCTGGCAGCTCCAGAGTGAAAACTGTGATTGGAACATTCCCTGGGATGAAAAGAGGGAAATTTTCCACTGATCTTTTCTTGCAGAAGCAATCTGGCTAATTTTAGTCTGTTTCAGAAATGTGCCTTACAGCACCCCGAACATCATTCATTTTGGAAGAATAGTACTTCACAAATGCAATTATTAATTATTATGCTGAGTTAACGTAACATTTGTACAGCATTTGGGGGATCTTGACAACACTCAGTAAAGCTCTATCATTTGCAGTAACTGTATTGCTTTGTAAAGGGAATAAGGTATTTATGTGGGAAGGACTCTTTGAAAGAATAGGTAAAACTGTCTGGAAAGGAATTGCATTGTTTCAGTCTTCTTAGAGAAATTACAGTTGTTCCATTAGCATTAGCATTACCATTCCCTGCCTAAATGTGGTCCTTTCACCTTGCCATTCCTGTAGATAGGTAGTCACTTTATGAGGCAAAATATACGTTGTATCATGAACAGCTTATAACTCTCCTTTGCCAAATAAAGCTCCAGTTTATACAATACAATTTGTAATTTGCATTGTAAAAACTGCTGTGTTCTTTTCCCTTAATTTTCGAGCAGCAGATCGTGACAAGCTTTTACATGAGTGCCCAGATGTGAAATGCAAACCTTGTGTGTGGGATACTGATTTACTCTTACGTTAACATTGGTGTCTTTCTGAGATCCAAGAGCCTTTTCCTTACCGTGGTCCGAAGCATTTGCAGTGCTGCGGACAGAGAAACCGAGCGTCGACTTCCTCCTGGATGCACTGGCCAGCGAGAATGGGCCAGCTGAACAGGAGACAAGCAGACCGTCAGAGTGCGTGGTTGTCCCAGTGCTGAGCTTGTACAAAGATGGATTATACCGCATACTGCAAAATCCCCTTATTAAAGCAGTAGCCAAATCAGTTTGGCATTTGGGGTTCTTTTTTGCTCCCAGCAAAGTCAATTAGAGCTCTGCAGCAGACTTCAATGAGAAAAAGATAAGGCATTAAATAACATGCTGCACAGCTTTTGTGTTACTTGAAAGAAATCCAGGCAGACCTTTGCCAGAGCGATTGTGAATGTGGTACTTTTCCAGAAGAGTTTGGAGGGCCTCAGGCTTGGCCAAAGGAGTACAAATCAGTTCAAACCTAAAATTGTGCGAAGTTTTCCAAAACGTAAATGACAGACAACAAAAAAGCATGAGAAACATGGAAGCTATAATTCAAGTTAACATCTGAGCAGAGTACAAAAGAGAGATGCAGCTGGTTAAATGAACTTTTTTTCTAAAGAAACTTCAGTTGTAATTTTTTTCATATTGAATTTTAAAAATAGCCTCCACTTTACCCTTTAAGTGAACTGGAAAAGAACAAATGACAATAGCATAGTAATTTGGGGGCCAATTTTCCTTAAATACATGTTCTATTCGATATTGAACCCTTTTGATATTTGGAAGCTTCAGGACTCAGTTCTCTGAAAGAAGCTGCATAAATTGAGGAATTCTGACAATACCGGTTGGCCTAATAGCTACTTGATCATGATTCCTTGGTGGATCCCACTGTTCTGGCTGATTGGAAGGCTCTCAGTTGCATACAGTAACGCTGAAATGCCAGTCAAACTGCCACGGGTAGGGTTACGCATGCATTGTCGTTGTTAAGCCCTATTGTCAGGGTCTTTGTAATCTGGCTGTAAAATCATCCTTGACTGAGGGTACGTATACAGGCCTGTAAGCACATCCACTTGACTATTTTTGCGTATTTTTCAAATCGCTTATTCTCTTTTGGCACCTTTTCTTTTTTTTTTTTTTTTTTCCTTTTTTTTTTTTTAAAAAAAAAAAAATAAAAATTTTTCACCAAAAA